>BQNB010051724.1:0-40837 GCA_026074375.1 Tanacetum coccineum | reverse complement strand
GTCCACACACATTCGCCAAGTTCCGTCATGCTTTTTTACCATTACCGGATTAGATAGCCAACTGTGATAATGGACCTCCTTCATTATTCCAGCGTCCACCAACTTTTCCACTTCTTCTTGGATTGCTTTATTTCTTTCCGGTGCCTGTCCCCTTTTCTTTTGCCTGACTGGTGAATATCCCTCTCGGATATTCAAGCGGTGTTCCGCGATGTTTCGTGGGACGCCCGTCATATCAGCTGGCTTCCAGGCGAAAATATCCAAGTTTTGTTTCAGCAAGGCACATAGTTCTTTTCGTCCTTTTTCTGTTAATGTTGATCCTATGGCCACTGTTTGTTCAGGATACTCCGGATGGATTGCTATTTTTATTTTCTCTTCCAGTACTTTTTTTGCTGTGGGAGGCTGGATGCTAGGTCCGGAGATCATTGCACATTCCAAAGGGATAACTCTACTACTCTTCAACGTTACCGTGCCGCCTTCAACGGGAAATTTCAACATTCCGTGTGCCGTTGATGGTACAGCTCGGATTTTTCTTATGCCCGGCCTGCCTATTATTGCATTGTGTTGGGATGGTGACCTGATGACCATGAAGTTCATCCAAGCGGAAGTGGAGTGTGTTTCATCACCTATTTTTACTAGTAAGGCAATCTGGCCTAGCGGCCAAATGGTCTCTCCGCTGAATCCGATAAGGTGAGTAAACCGTTAGCCTTACCGTGGGGACGGACCCCACGATTAGACTCCGGCGTGAGAGTAAGTATTCATTGTCAGAGTATGTGTCAGATAGAATAAGAATAATTGTGTACCTTTTGGGATGTACTGTGACCCCTATTTATAGGTGTCTAGTACTAGGGTTTCCTAGTATTTCGGTTACTTTAGTAGTGGTCGGAGTGGGTCCCTTGTCGGGCAAGGGTCCGCGTATAATCGTGTTTGCGGACGCGAGTGTTCTTCCGCGGCCAGTATTTGTCCGCGGAGGCGCACGGGTGCGGCTGAGTAGATACTCGCGTGCGTCTCTGAAATATCCGGAGCATGGCCCTTGTCAGGCCCAGTAGTCCGGCTATTTGCTGTATTGGGCCTGGGCCCATATACGTATATTATGAACTAAGCCCAGTAAGCTTGGTGCTCATACTATACGTTATCAACATTCAATCAGAATACCAAAGTATTGATGCCGCTTTTGACATCGCATGAATTCTTATTAGCATCCCCATATTATCTCTATCAGACGGATATTCGCGCAAAATAACGGTGTATAACGACAAATAATTATGCATGCGAGCTTGTGATTTTGTTGTGACTCTTAATGCAACACTTTCTGATTCAATTGCTTTTGAGAAATTTCTCTCTTTTATAGCACGTAAACTTTCCATCAACTAAACATCGTCCTAGTTTTGTAAGACATTGTGACTTTTTAGCTTAAATCAACCACATGCGTGTCATTTTTTTTACCATTCATTACTCCACCTTCTTTTCTTGCTTTGTGTATTACTCCGTATATCACACGACAAACACGTACGTACAGGAAAAAAACCCCGAAAACTATAAAGAATAATACATACCCTTGTTGCTAGAAAATGATTACGTGAAATCACATGTGATTTTTAACTTTCTATGATAGTGAAAATGCATTGGTTGTTTGAAGCTCTACCCTTTCTACATTCCGTGTTATGTTTTCACTTAAAGCATTACGTATGATGGTATGTCAAAGTGTAGAAAATCACAATCAAAACAGTTTTATAACTAATCAAATCTTAATTTGACAAAAAAACAAACCAAAACTGATCTCAATCAATTAATCACAATCAATCAAATCCGCCGCTGCTAATCATGTATGGATATATTATTTAAGTGATAATAGTTCTATTACAAACTGCTAATGAATCAACAAGATCAAGATCAAGATGATCTCAATCAGGGTTTATAGTTTTGAAAGAGAGATAGATAGATAGATAGAAAATCCCAAAAAAAAAACATGATTGAGTTATAACTCTGAGTCAAATATGGATTTTATAGCTAGAAACTTTAGACTTTGAGATCTTGACACTATTAGCCCCTCTGCAATCCACAAGCTGCCTCAACAACTCTTAAACCTAGTATAGCTATAAAACAACAATATACAAATGACAATATCAGTCTCTCAACCTTTTTACCAGGCAAAGAGACTATATTTCAATATCCCCCCTTAGTCTCAGCCTGATAAATATCAAACAACCCAAGCTTATTAACCAAACCTTTGTGTTGAACTGTATACAACCCTTTAGTGAGGATATCTGTAATTTGATTTGCATATTCCAATTTAACTGTTTTAACGACACCATTTAAAATCTTTTTCCTTACAAAGTGTAAGTCAATTTCAAGATGTTTTGTTCACTCGTGAAAAACAATATTAGCAGCAATTTTTATTGCTGAATTATTATCACAGTAAATTAAAACTGACAAAAGATTTTCACAATGTAAATCTTTAAGAATTATTAAAATCCAGACAACTTCACTCGTTACAGAAGCAAGAGCTCTATACTCTGCCTCTGTTAAAGATTTAGGGAGAGTTCTGTTTTTTACTTTTCCAAAAAACAAGTGTATTGTTTAAATATACACAGTTCCAGTCACAGATCTTCTAGTAACAACACAATTTTCCCAGTCATCATCAGAATATGCTTTTAAATTCATACCTGGGCTCTTAGTAATATGAATTCCTAAATTCGGAGAGCCCTTAAGATATCTCAATATCTTAAAAGCAGTTTTGAGATGAGACTTTAAAGAAGAATGCATAAACTGACTCAAACAATGAACAACATATGATATATCATGTCTACTATTAGTCAAGTAAATCAACTTTCCCTTTAACTTTTGATAATCAATTATATTATCAAGTAATGGATCATCAATGGTTGCTTTATTAGTAATAATCAACTTGGACTACAAAGGTGTTTTAGCAGGTTTACAAGCAAGCATACCATATTTAGATAGAAAATTAAGAACATACTTCCTTTGATTAAGTCATATACCTTTATCAGTATCAATAACCTTAATTCCAAGAAAGTTTTTAAGTTTTTCTAAATCTTTTATCATGAATTTAGATTTCAAAAAGATTTAAACTTTTCAATCTTAGATATACTATTACCAGTGATGATAATATCATCCACATAAACAAGCAGTGCAACAAAAACACCTTTATCAGACTTAGCATATAAAGAATAATCTGATTTACTTTGACTAAAATCATTTTCAATAAGAGCAGAAGTCAATTTAGCATTCCACTATCTATGTACTTATTTCAAAGCATACAAAGATTTCTTAAGTTTGCACACTTTATTATCACCAGAAGGAAAATATCCTTCTGGTGGTTTTACATAAACAGTTTCAACAAGATCACCATACAGAAATGCATTGTTAACATCTAATTGAAAAATAGGCCAATAGTTAAGCACAACAAGATTTAAGAAACACATCACAGTAACCATTTTAACCACAGAAGAAAATGTTTCCTCGAAATCAACACCCTTTTTTTGGTTAAAACCTTTTGGCAACCAGTCTAGCCTTATATGTAATAATTTCACCATTGGACTTACACTTGATTTTAAATGCCCACTTACCACCTATAGCTTTTCTATCTTTAGGCAGCTCAGTAATCTCCCAAATATCATTTCTAAGTAATGCATCCATTTTATTATTTGTGGCATCCGTCCAATGAGCAAACTTAAAAGCTTCAAAGAAAGTTTTTGGCTCACTATTTTTAATCAACTGAGTTACAAAACACAAATTTTCATAGTTAAGTTTTGAATAATTGACATATTTTTAAACCCATACTTAACTTTTGAATCAATGACAAAATCATTATAATTTCTAGAAAAAATAGTTTGTCTAGAAGACCTCCTTAAGTTTTGAGTACTTTGAGTAGAAGTACTTGGATTTTGATTCACAATACCCTCAAAAACAATGTCATCTTCAAGTGTGGTTACTTGCTCATTCTGTGCATCAAAAGTGTCATCACTGCTTTGAGCATCATTCCCAAAATTTCCACTTGGGAAGTCATTAGTGTTCACACATTCACCAGGCACAGAAGAGTGTCTACTATCGCTCTATGACTTATAGTCACTATTCAGGCTAGGGTCTACTCTCTCATCATCATTGGGTATTTCAGGGTATTCATTATCAAAAAAGTTTATAATTAAAAAACATTTGTAGTAGTATCAATCTTTTCAGTAACAAAATCCTTAAAAGGAATAATAGATTCAAAGAACTTATCATCCTTTGAAAAAATAAATTGATGCCTGTCAAGACTGTATAACCTATATCCTTTTTTAAAGTTATAATACCCCATCATAACACAATTCTCATATCTACTACCCAGTTTATCATTATTATTGACAATGGTAGCAAAGCACAAACAACAAAAAACTCTTAGGTGGGAGAGAGTGGGGCGTTTTTTTATAAATCAGCTCATAAGGAGATTTTTCATTTAGCACAGATGAAGGTAGTTTGTTAATAAGATATGTAGCAATTAGAATACATTCAGTCCACAACCTTAAAGGAATTTCCCCTAAAACAAAAGGGATCTAGCAATATTTAAAAGATGTCTGTTTTCTCTTAACAATACCATTTTGTTGTGGAGTATAGGCACAAGAGGTATGATGAATAATCCTTTTATCAATACAAAATTTATTCACAGTTTGATTAACAAATTATGTTCCATTATCACTTCTAAAAACTTTGATTTTCCTTTTAAATTGATTTTCAATCAAATTATAGAAAACAATTATGTAATATGGAACTTCATCTTTAGACTTAATCAGATTTACCCAAATAGCTCTTGTGTAATCATCCACAATAGTCAAAAAAATATTTGTATCCCTTAGAACTAGTAATCTTATAAGGAACATATAAGTCTAGATGCACAAGATCACCTAACACTTTTGATGTATGATCACTTAATGTAATATGTTCTCTAGCTTGCTTAGCCATTTAACAGATTTCACAGAAAATAGTTTGATTCTTATTATCAATTTGTAAAGACTGTTTCAAAACATTTAAAACTGGATCTATAAGGTGACCAAGTCTGCAGTGTCAGACATGCTGAGACAGACAACATTGGTAATTTGAATTACTCAAATTCGTTTTAATACCTTGATTATTAGAATAATACAAACCTTCACATTGATTACCAATCCCAGAATATTTTTCAGATTCAAATCCCGATTCAAAAAATAACATTTGCTCTCATCAAAGGCAACAAAAATATTATTATCCTTAGCAAGTTTATGAACTCAAATGAGAGTTACAAAATACTCAAGTATAACCAATACATCATACACAACTAAGCCATTAGATATTCTAAGATTTCCAATCTTAGAGATAAAGTTTCAGTCCTATTGGGATGTCCAACCTTTAGTCTAAATGTGAAATATCATAAACATTATCTAATTCCTTATCAGTGTGAGTCATGTGTTGATTTGCTCTTGAATAAATAGTTTTTCCATCATAAACCAATTTTGGCCTAAATATTAGTGTTAGAACAGAAAAACTTGTTGAAATTTTCATTAAAAACTCTGTTGTTAGTAAACAAAGTACTTGCCATATTAGCCTGCACATTCTTTCCATTAAGAGAATTATCTTTAATGAGAGAAATAAGAGTAGACAATTTCTCATCTGTAAAACCAAAAGAAGAGCTGGACCCAACAATACTATTATTTAAAAAAATATTGCCTTTAAAATTTTGTCCAGCTTTCTTTTTTTCAAAATCAGCAGGGTAACCAATGAGTTTAAAAAATCTGTCAATAGTATGACCATTAAAACCACAATTCTCACAAACCAAACCAGAATCCCCACCTTATTTATTATTATTCACATTATTTGGTCTATGTGTATTATTAAAAGTGTGATTCCTTTGAAAATTTCCTTTATTAAGCACATTAGAAACAAAAGTAGAAGCCTGGGACCTCTGAGAGGTTCCACTAATGCTACCAGAAGCAACTTTGTGAGATTCCTCAATAGAAATGGTAGCATAAGCACTTTTGACAATAGGCAATATTTCTATAGAGATAATAGAACTTCTTATTTGCATATAAGTATCATCAAGACCCATTAAAAACTGCATTAGTTTCATTAATTGATTATGCTTTTTAAATCCATCAGCAGCATGATAAGCATATCTAGGTAACTCAATCAAAGCATCAAATAATTTCCACAGAGCATTTAGCCTATGATAATAATCAGCAATAGAGGACTCATTCTGTCTTGAAGTATGAATTTTATGATGCAGATTAAAAGTAATAGACACATCAACTTTATCATAGGTTTCTTTTAATTCTTCCCAAACATGTTTAGCCCTTTTTGAAAAAAATTGACAAGAAAGAGTTCCTCATACATTGAATTTAAAATCCAACCCAAAACAACAGCATTCATCCTATCCCATTGTCTGCCTAGAACTTCATCAGTATTAGACATTTTACATGAACCATCTCTGAAACCAGTTTTATTTTTTCCTTCTAAAGCTAGAAGCATAGCACATGACCAAACTTGATAATTCTCAGTTTATTTAAGTTTCACAGATACAACAGTTAAAGCAGCAGAATCATTAAGATGTAAATGCAAAGGATCACTAACATCCAGTCTATTTATCAAAGTGATTGGATCATCAGCAACAAATTCATCATCAGTTTACCAATGAACAAAAATATTGAAAATAATTAAACAACAAAAAGTAAAGAGTAAAAGGAAGTTCTCAGGCTTTCACACCACTTGAAATGGCAGATCAAGGGCTGACTGACACAATAACAAAGATAAACACACAAGAATAATAAACTAACCATAATAACAACAACTCCTACCAACAATTGCAACTCTGCAATAGTGCCTCTACATATCCTCTAGCAATTTAATGCAAGAAAGTAAATAACAAAAAATTAAAGAAAGGGTGAGAGGTGTTACAAAGCCCTTAAACAATAAGCAACGTAAACCAAACCTACTATTCTCTTGATTCACTTAGTCAAGAGAGGTAGTAGATAACCAAAACAAACCAATAACCAAAAACCAAGATCCATAAACCATAATTTCTCAAAATTAGGTAAAGCAGCCAAGAACTTTCAAGAACCCTTAATAACACCAGATCTTTTGATTAAAGATACTCTTAATCAACACCAGAAAAACCTTTTGAGACCAAAACCCCCTAAAAAATTTCAAGCCCTGAATTTTTCAAAAATTAGGAGTTAATCAAATTTTTTATAGATCTGAACAATTCAACCACAGATCTATCAAATTAAACTAGTTAATAGAAAGATTACAAAGTAATTTTAGAAAACCCTAAAATTTTACGAAACCTTAATATTTTAAAACGATTTCAGAGCAACGTGGTTCTGATACCATGTAGAAAATCACAATCAAAGCAGTTTTATGAATGTCGATAATAGTAGTACTGGGACTACTCCTATTATTGATAAAATCGGGAAGTTTGAGAAACTACTTACTAGTGAGAAAGCTACTCTTGTGGATGAAGATGGTAATCCTTTGAAGAAGGTAGAGTATCCGGATGATTATGATAGTGAAGATGAAGTTGCATTATTTGATAATGATATGGCTCGTCTATGGCTTCAGAAAGGGTAAGTTTTAGCACTCAAATTTTGCTGGAACAATGGAGGGATTCGTATGGTAATGGTGATAATGATGAAGACCCATACGATGATGATATGTACGAAGGTCATGATCTTTCTCAAGAGCTTCAAGCTATATGCGATAATCTGGATATCCGAGTTTGAGGTCGCAAAAAAAATAAATTTGTGTTTCTTTTGTTTTGTCATTTTATGTTCCTTCCTTTTAGAAAGTAGCTTTGCCCATGTAACGGGCGGTGATGTGGGACTCACCCTCATTCTTTGTACTTAAATGTTTTTTTGGCGTAATAAAATTTACAGAGGAAACCCTTACCTAAAAAATATAACTAATCAAATCTTAATTTGACAAAAAACTAACCAAAACTGATCTCAATCAATTAATCACTATCAACCAAATCCACCATTGCTAATCATGTATGGATCTATTATCTAAGTGATAATAGTTCTATTACAAACTGCTAATGAATTAACAAGAACAAGATCAAGATGATCTCAATTAGGGTTTATAGTTTTGAGATAAGGAGGGATAGAAAAACGAGAGAAGATGGAGAAAGCATGATTGAGTTATAACTCAATCCCGAGTCGAATATGGCTTTTATAGCTGGAAACTATAGACTTTGAGCTCTTAATACTATCAGCCCTTCAGTAATCAACAAGCTGCCTCAACAACTCTTACACCTAATATAGCTACTCTCTTCGTCCCAAAATTATTGTCCCCCGACAAAAAACACACAGTTTAAGAAAAGTGCATTTATTACTGCTTTCTCTTTTTTACTTTTTGACAGAATGACAGTTTTATTCTTAGTTAATTAATTAAAGTCTTCTTTAAAGTTTATAATAATAATTTCAAACAAGGGTAATATCGTAAACTTGATCAAATTTTCCTATCTATTTTTAGTAGTGGACAATTAAATTGGGACATCCCAAAAAAGAAACGTGGACAATAAAAATAGGACGGAGGGAGTATAAAACAACAATAGACAAATGACAATATCAGTCCCTCAACCTTTTTACCAGGCAAAGAGACTATATTTCAACACAAAGGCATGCCAAAATACACTTTTCAATGCCACCTTAGCGTCATGTCATTTTAACATACACATTTGAAACACCCCTTCACGCATAACATGCCAAACCTATGTCATTTGAGTCACACCCACCCACAATTTTGTTTTCTTTTCCATTATTTCAAATAAAATAAATTTCATTAATTCAAATATATTACAATACGAAATTAAAAAATACATGAAACTTAAAATTAAAATACGGAAAAAAAACATACAGAAAAAAACATAAGAAAACTAAAAAACATACGAAAATAAGATTAAGCATATTTTTTCATTATATGTTCTTTTTTGCGGTTGATGAGGGTGCCTTGGTCATCGGGCATTCGTCGGTGCTAATCGTGAGGAATTCCAATTCTTTACACTCCATTATTGCCAAGTCTTTTTGTTTTTGATTTCGCGGTTTCCCGCTTGAGATTGAATTCGAAATGCAATTCGGATAAAGTATCCGACTTCCCGCTTCTCGCGGTGCTCGACGTCCCATCTAATTTGGTCTTTTTTGCTGGTCGTAATTTGTCGGCAGGACGAGGTCTCGCGTCATCACCGAAAAGTTCAGTGAGATCAACCGGATTAGCGGCTCGGGTGCGTCCCATTTGGGTATTCTTTCAAGACACGCCACGCGTGTTCTAGATTAATTTTTTGTTTCCCGTGTTTGAATCTTCACGGAATTGGAGCTTTGCACGCTCAATAAGATCGGTGGGGGATTCCTTGTTTTTTCCGTTATGTTTACAACGTTTGAAAATAGCGTTTAACTTTTTTTTAACAGCACTTTATTAAAAAACTAGCAAAAAGCTAGAAAAATTACAAAGTTACAAGATGAGGATTTTTTTTAGCCAATCAACCCAACTAAACGACACATTACATCTAAACCGACTCCAATAAAAAGAATACGACACAACATCATCAAAAATATCCGCCTTAAAAGAAGAAACCACACCAAAGACACACTTATTACGATAAGCCCAAATTAGCCACCACAACCCAAAACACACCCCTTCAAACAACCTTTTATGCTTGATAGGAATCCGAAGATTTACGATCCAAGAAACTCATTCATCGAACATATGCACTTCCATGAAATCCACCTCCCACCAACGACAAATCTTGCGAAAATTATCTTTCACAACAAGGCAATCAAAAATAAATGACTTGACGATTTCGTGACGCTACCACAAACGGGACAAAGAATAGACGGAATATCTATACCTCTCCGGGATAGACAAGTCTCGTTCACCGTAGCCCACTTATCCATTATCATATCCTTCGTACGATTAACAATACGGGTTGCTTTGTTGAAAGCGTGCGTAACTTGCCACCAAAACGTATCGAGGTTTCGGTCGGCTCCAATCGCGTTACTCTCGGAAACTTCGATCCAAGTTTCGCATAGCAACTTTTCCTCTTCCGCCTTCCAACGTTGCATAACCCGTGCCAAACTCTCCTCCTCCACGTCCTTCGTGTCGTCATCCAAGTAGACGGTGGGTGTTTGGGTTTTTTTGGCGGCTCGTTTTTTGGATGGTTGTGTTTCGGGTACGGATGGTAGTCTTTCGGGTACGGATTTTTGTGATGGTTGTGATTCTTGATAGTATTGAGGTGGTGGTTGTGATTGTTGTGGTTGTTGTGATTGATAGAATTGTGGTGGTGCATTTCTTTAGTATTGGAGATTTTGGAATTGAGAGTTGAGTGATTGAGCTTGTTGATACGCAAGTTGAGATTGATATATTTGTTCCAGCGTCACTGAAGGCATATTGTATTGTTTACCATACGGTAGAATGCATGGTTGTTGCGGTGAGGAGATCGAGTTTTGTGAAGATGGCGTAGACGGGTTTGAGGATGAAGATTGTTGAGGATGAAGATTTATGGAATTTTCGCAATCAAACCATCTTCAATGCTAATCCTCCTAGGCGGTCAGTGATTTTCGATGATATTGTATCTCGTTCCTTTATGTGGTGTACTAGTAGGTGTGCCAAGACGTTCTCTTGGGAGTCTTGGTTAAAAACTTCTTATTTGATTTCCTTGTAATGTTTTTTGTCTAGCTCCTTGCTAGCTTTTTAATAAAATTTGCCGTTCAAAAAAAAAAAAACCACGTCACCGTAGTTATTAGATGTTTTTTTGTTAATGATTTGGTTGTTTAAGGAATTGAAAGTAGTTAAAAGATGAGTTTTTTTAAAAGAAAAAGAAAAAAAAGTAGGGGTTTAAATTTGTTACCGTTTGAAAAAGTAGGCAACGGTACAATTTTTGACACTTTCCTCCATATTCACGCACGTCAATTTAATGGCTTCTTGCAAAGTGACGGGTTCAAGTGGTATCGTGGCGCGGGTTTGGCGACGCCAAAACTCCGTCCATGTCAAATTGCCACCGAGTTTCATCACCATACCGTTCTCTCTTATTAACCATTCATGTTATTTATTTGAATAAACTTAAACAAAATCAGATATAGATGTAAAACTAGACTGCATAAATTTTTATGACCCATATTGGGTCTTTGACTTATATTTTGAGTAAGAGTATCTTTAACTAACATCATCAACCAATACTGCAATTACGTTGACTAACTTTACAATCGCCAGAAATGTCAAACACGCTACTAGTAAAGTAATTATCACATGTAATGTGGAATAGTAATCTATCACTTATGATTATTTGTTTAATGTTGTTAAAAACTCAATTTCACATAAAGAATTACCATTGTAACAATCTGTATAAGCTACCAAAACAGGAACTGGATTGAAAAAAAAAGTTGTAATTTGAAAAGGTAGATAGGACTTGCAGTTGGGGATCTTATAAGCTTGAACAAAGTCTCAACTAGAACAAGCTCTAGTTACTCCTCGACAAAAGTTTGACCTTTTTGCAAATCTTTAGCCAAATTTATTAACTCGAGTACGCAAATATACTTTTGGACGATTAAAAATACAGCCAATTTCGTAAGCAGTTAACCCGAGAATCAAAACAAAAAAGTACTAACTTCATGAAAACTTTACCCTACCCTAAAGGAATGGACAATCCAGTTATCCATAGCAGAGATTCCCATAGTCAGAATATCGTATACAAATCTAAATACACATTACTTTGAAGTCTACATAAATTCCAAACACATATGTTGTATAGTTGAGCCAATTTTGTTTTCATTGTAAACCGAACCAGAAACTATGGGTTTACAAACATAAAATCATAAAAAAACAAAAAACTGGTATGTCTTTGCCCAGTTTTAGTTGGTTCCGAGTTCCACCCAACTAAATTCTGGTCTTTTTCACACTGGTGGTCGGTTTCTAGCCACCCTCAAATGTATGGTGCAGATACTATACACAAAAGGCTTGACATATGTCAATCTACCAAACATATACTAATGATTTGAATTTAAGAACTTAAAGAGAAATAGAAAATATCTCACCCCTTAATTGCCTAACTAAAATTGTACTCTGAAACATGAGCAAGTGACCCACCACATTTCCTCCACTTTACACATCCATCACTCCTTTATTTCTCTCTCATTTTTCCTTCTTTCTTCTACAACCAATTGAATGAGACACATGCTATAATTCATTTGTAACACCATATGCATATATAACACATTATATCAAACCAGAACCTTCATGACCTTAAAAACATGTCCTTCCCCCACCTCACATGGCTTCTTTTTTATCTCTCTCTTTTTCAAGTCCTGTTAACTCCATCTCTTTCATTTTCATTCATCTTTAATGGCTTTAAAGGCCTTAACTCCAATAATATAACTGTTAACGGAGTAGCTGACATCACTCCCAGTGGCGTTCTTCAGCTCACTAACACCAGTTCTCGCTTGGGCCATGGGTTTTACACGGATCCCATCCGTTTCAAGAATCCCGTCACAAAAACTCCGTTATCTTTCTCTACCTCGTTCGTTTTCGCCATCTTGCCGGTGATTAAAAAGTTCGGTGGACATGGTATAGCCTTTACTATCTCTCCAAGTAAAGAGCTTACTGGAGCTCAACCCAATCAGTATCTTGGACTACTTAATGTTACTAGCAATGGCAATACTTCCAACCACCTTTTTGCTATAGAATTCGATACGGTTCAAGATTTAGAATTTAATGATATAAACAACAACCATGTCGGTATCAACATTGACAGCATGGTATCAACGAATTCCACTAAAGCTGGCTTTTTCGTTGATGGGAATTCAACAAAACAAGAACTTAATTTGAGATGTAGTAAAAAAATTCAAGCTTGGATAGATTATAATGCTTTGAAAAACCAACTAAATGTCACTCTTTCAATGTCTTCAGAAAAACCAAGTATGCCAATCTTGTCTGTTCCGGTGAATCTCTCGTCGGTATTTCAAGATTTCATGTATGCGGGATTTTCAGCCTCAACAGGTGTTCTTGCCAGCTCTCATTATATCTTAGGTTGGAGCTTTAATACGAGCGGAAATGCTCAATCTTTGGATCTTAATAACCTTCCTTCAATACCAGGAGCTAGAAAGAATCATAGACGTTTGATAATCAGTCTTTCAGCTTCTGTTATTTTAGCTGTTACCATCATTGTCGTTGTTGGTGTTGTTTCTGTGATCAAGAAATTAAAGAAGGTCGATGAGATTGAAGAATGGGAGCTTGATGTAGGCCCTCATAGATATTCCTACAAGGAGTTAAAGAAAGCTACAAAGGGGTTTAGAGATGAAGAATTGCTAGGGCGTGGTGGGTTTGGGAAAGTTTACAAAGGGGTTCTGCCTAATTCTAAAATCCTAGTAGCGGTTAAGAGGGTTTCAAATGAATCACAACAGGGTATGAGGGCGTTTGTATCAGAGATCTCCACTATTGGCCGCCTCCGACATAGAAATTTGGTTCAGTTGTTAGGTTGGTGTAGAAAGAGAGGAGATTTGTTGCTTGTATATGACTTCATGGCTAATGGTAGTTTAGATAGGTATATTTATGATGATCCTGTACTTACTTTAACTTGGGAACAACGGTTCAAGGTTATAAAGGATGTAGCTCATGGATTATTGTACTTACATGAAGAGTGGGAGCAAACAGTACTTCATAGGGATGTTAAAGCAGGTAATGTGCTGTTAGATTCAGAGCTAAATGGGCGTTTAGGTGATTTTGGGTTGGCTAAGTTATGTGAACACGGGTCAAACTCGAGCACAACTAAAGTAGTGGGTACATTAGGTTATTTGGCTCCTGAGTTGACACGAACAGGTAAGCCCACCACAAACTCAGATGTGTTTGCTTTTGGGGCTTTGCTGTTAGAGGTGGTGTGTGGGCGAAGACCTGCTGAACCAAAGGCATTGCCTGAGGAGATCATTTTGGTGGATTGGGTGTGGGATAAGTGGACTAAAGAGGCAGTTCTTGAGGTAGTCGATTCACGTTTACAAGGCGAATTTGATGAAATTGAGGCTTTGGTGGTTATCAAGCTAGGGTTAATGTGTTCTAGTAATGCACCTTCAGCACGGCCATCTATGAGGCAGGTTGTTAGGTACTTGGAAGGGGAGATTCCTTTGCCTGAAGGTTTAGCTCCACCGTGTGAGGCTAGTGAGAAGGGTAGTCACGGGTGGAATTTTGAGGATTATGTGCATTCTTATCCATCTTCATCTATTTTAGACAATGTAAGCAATTCGTCAGTGGGGGTTGAGGAAGAGTATATTGATGTTGAAGTGGGTTTTAGTTCACCGCGCTCGATCTCCAGCAAGGAGGAGAGCAAGTTAAGAAGTTAAATTTTGTAATTTCTTTTGCTTGTTTAGATTTTTTCTTCTTCTAGCTTTAAGTTGTGTAGATTGCTGTATGTAGTAATGTAAATGGTTGTGCTTTTTTTCGTTGCTAAATTTAAGGATTCTATCCCTCTTCTAACTACGTATTCAGGGAACAGTAGAGGAAAACTTTCTTTATTTTTGGTTAAAGCAACAATATATGGCATTGGAACAACATTTACTGATTTACATCACATACAAACAGGTCATCAGTTTCTTCAAATTTTGACAGAATATGATGTCCATAACTAAGAATGGAAAAGAACAAAGATAACTAACTCAACTAAGCTTACCTATAGGCTATAGCTGTACAATATTTTCACCATTTTCCTCTTCACTATCTTTCAAACCATCAAAAACTTCTTGATCGCCAAACCCTGCACAGAGAAGATGTGAACAAAGGCTCACAAATTAACAAATTTCATTCAAGAGACCGTAAACTATGAGCCTGCACGAACTCAAATGTTGTTTACACAGATATACATGTATAGAATCTCACACACACTGCCTCGGATGAGGCTTGAACTCACAACCAAATGGTTAATTGCTTGCTGCACATAGATTATGCAGCGACTAAAATTTGCGTTTTTCTCTTAAATCAGTAAAAAGTTGAATGAACATCACGTACCTTCACCAAGGGCTTCAATATCATCAACTTGAGGTCCTAAAACCATGACATTACCTAACGGCGGCTCAACTGTCATCCAATCTGACCTAACAACATCATCTGCCTGAATCTCCCTCTCTGTTACCCACGCCTCAACTGACTTGATGTTGTCATAAGAAATAGGATCAGGGATATCCTGCTCTTTGTTCATCAACCTAAAATATCATTTTTATTTCAGAACCTTTCCTATTAAAAAAGATGCACTGAAAAAACAATAGCTTTTGTATAAAAGATTGCAAGAAGTGTCCGTGACTTACATTTGCTTTAATCTCATGTTATATTGAACGAACACAATGTCACTGAGCCTCTGGTTTTCCACATAATTCTTTGTTCCGTGCATCTGTTGGAAAGGGATATTGTTTGGCATATACCCAACCAAACTGCAAGGTTGACTGAGAATACGAATGGCTAAACGAGCCAAGTTTGGACAAGCCCCTCCGTATGTTGACCACCATTCAGCTATGTCAATCAACAGATCAAATAAAATTAGTCTAATGATAGCTTAAAACACCAAATTGTTACAGAACACATATACTTTAAATAGAAACAGCAGTTTTATGGGTTACCAGGAAAGAGCGTATCTCTGCCTCGTATTGCAATTTTCCTCCCAAAATCACCCACAGCTTCACGATAAGAAGTTGTCTCTCTAACAATTTTATCTTGGATTGATGTGTCGGGAATCAACCTTTCAACACAATCATAAACCGATGACCTGATCTGAAGATGTATATCTCCTTCAGTACTGTAAAAAAACTTAGGATTTAGATAAAAACCAGCCGTGTGAAGAGGGTGACGATGAAGTTGTTCCCACCTACGATCTATTATGTTCCAATAAACCATATAGTTTTTCTTATCGACAACTTCTTTCTTAATTGCTTCTTTTGCCCGATATACCGCTGCGTAAACATAACCCATCCCTGGTGTCTTCTTACCACTAACAATTCTCAAAAGCCTTAACAAAGGATCTGTTATATGGGTGATTACCGTACACATGGACCAAAACGACGGATTGCTGATATAATCCAATGTACTGTACCCCTCGTCTTTCTTGGAGTACGTACATTCCATCCAATCATCTGAGGTTACCATGGATTGGAGGTTGTGCTTTACACTTACCATCCGTTTCAGAGTTAAGAAATCTGTTGAGGCACGCGTGGGACCCACTACAACAATGTCGACTCCAAAAGTGTACCTTCTCATCATATTCAAAACATCGCTATGATTGTAAATAAATCTTGATATCGATCTCGCTTGTTCCAGTATTGTACTTATCAATTCAAGTTCTCTAAAATCCTCCAATATCAAATCGACACATTCAGTTGCACATGGGGTCCAAAAAATAGTAGGGAAATTATCAACAATTTGTTTTCCTATTTCAACATAACGGGCTTCGTTATTAGTGACGATTTGCAGCACATTTCTCACTCCAACTTCTTCAACAACCTCCTTAAACAAACTAAACAAACCTTCCGTCGAGTCCAAAATATTAGTCCCATCAACAGACCTCAAAAACATCAACCCTTCAGGACAACAAACCGAAAAATTCAAAAACATTTTACCATTTTCCGACCTACATTCATCAACCAAAACAGAACAACCGCTCTTACCCCACATCCCCATACATTGATCGACATCACTTCTCATTTCCTGAACCATACTCTTCAAAACCCATCCTCTCATATCATGATACGTAGGCCCCACAACACCCGGCCCATGTGCAGCAATCGCATCAATCATAGGCTGAAAATGCGCAGAATTCACAGCATCTAACGACACACCAGCATCAAACAAAAAACGCCCAATGGCTAAACTAACTTGATTATTCACATTCACATTCACCCTGTTCGTATCATCATCATCATCAAACACATCATTATCAGCAACAACTAACGCACTCGACCCTGAACCTTTTCTCACCCTCCCACCTCTCTTCCTTCTCTTACTATGACTCACACTCGCCTTCAACTCAAACCCTACTGAGTAACCGAACAGAACCCCAAAATAACAACATCTTCATTAACATTATTCAAACCATACTCATTAACATTATTAAAACAAGTAATATCCTGAGCTAGCTTTTGTTTCTTCTTTTTCTTGACAACAACGCAGTTTAAGCTGTCTTGCATTAACAACCTAACATCAGGGCGAACGCGTAAACAGCTAGAGGCGTTACCTTTTTGACCAGCTAAATGTTCCTTAATCCTATGAATACCACCACCTTTAAAGAATTTACCACAATAAATACACTTGAGTTGAACCTTATCATCATTATTGTTTTTATACATTTGACAATGTTTCCATGCTGGATCATGTTTTTGTGAATTTACTTCTACTTGTTCTAATTCACTAGATGCCATTTCTCTTTTTTTATATAAATTCTTTTAACAACGTCTCGCAGTGGGTTCAAACCTCGTAGATTAATATAAAAAATTAAATAGAATTGGAATGAAATGAAAACTTACTTTTGAATTTGGGAGTTGAGAATTGGGGAGAACCGAGTTAAAGGGGGGTTAGGGTTGAGATATTATTATATGTGAACCGGATAAACCGGTGGGCCGGGTTTGGTTTAACCCGGGGGTGCGGTTCAAGTAGGGGGTCAAAAGAAGGGTGTGGGCTTATTATAAGAGATGAACCCGGGTTATTTAGATAGGCCGGTGGTGAGCCGACCGCGCTTTTTCATTGATTAATACAGTTTGTTTGATGACCGTTAGATTTTGCAATTTTTATTCTTATTATTTTCTCTGGGTAAAAAAAGATTATTTTTATTATTATTCACTCCTATTATGTTATTTAGGGCTGAGCATATAGACCGTTCGACCGGACCGGACCAGAAAACCGGACCGAACCGGACCGACCGGATCGAACCGAACGTATTTCGGTCCGGTCCGCGGTTCGGTGTTTTGGACCAATTCGGTCTTCGGTACGGTCGGTCCGGTCCGGTCCTACCAAAAACCCGAGATTATGCCTTATAAGACCGGACCGGACCGAGGACCGAACCGGACCGGACCGACCCGGACCGGACCGTACCATTTCGGTCCGGTCCTCGGTCCGGCTTTTTAGACTATTTCGGTCTCGGTCCGGTCCGGTCTTAGCCGGTCCGGTCCGGTTTTAGACCGTTGCTCACCCCTAATGTTATTTACTCTCAGTTATACATACACTTACACATATGGAAAAAATAAAATAAAAATAGCATAAAGAAAAACAAATTATTAACATCATAGTCATTTGATTATCTAGATCGCGATCTTTATCGTAAGGTCATACATAAAAAAACATTTCAAAATCGAGGCTAAACGTAGTGGTGACCGCAGAGGACACCGCCACGTCAGCTCCAACTCATCTTTCTTTCTCCTAGACCACACAGTGACCAAACACCCGTAGTGGTGACCGCACAAGCGACCGAACAAAAAATAAATTAAAAACATTACATTAATAATTAAACATTACATACTAAAATACAGAAATAAAAATACAAGGAAGAAAAGCCGGAAAAAAAATTACGAAAGATAAAAAATTACAGTAAATTAGTTTGCATTTGTTCGATGCCAAATGTGTTCCACTAGATCGGCTTTAAGATTAAGATGAGTTTCTTCGTCGTGTATTTCTCTGATAACTCGTAGTCTATCTTATGCCGATTTTACGGGATTATCTTCACGATGTTGTTCCTTCGGATAAAAGTCGGGAGAGATTGCATTTCCTTTTTCTTTGCGAATCATATTATGTAATATGATGCAAGTGTACATCAAATGCGTAATCCTTTTAAGACTCCTAGACCGTGCAGGAGTTCTTACGATAACCTATTTTTTCTTTAGCATACCAAACGCTCGTTCCACATCTTTTCTTGCTGCTTTATGCGTTTTCATATATCTTATTCGCTTCACATCATTCGAGCTTGACTGTGAAATAGACTTAATAAGCACAGCCCATTCTGGATATATCCCATCAGTAAGATAATATCCCCATTTATAAGTCACATCGTTAGCCACGAATGGAATCTCTGGTGCCTTTCCTACTTTTAGATCATTTAAAATAGGGGATTGACGTAAAACGTTAACGTCATTGTTCGACCCTGCAACACCAAAGAACGCATGCCAAATCCATAAATCTTGTGAGGCAACCGCTTCTAACAAAATGAATGGCTCAGACCCGGAATCACCCCTATAGAATTGAGCACGATATGCTTGTGGACATTGAGCCCACGGCCATTTTGTACAGTCTATGCTGCCTATCATACTAGGAAACCCATGTTTGTTCTCGTGAAAAGCGTAGAGTTTTTCAACGTCAGTTTGTGTAGGCCTTTGTAAATACTCCTCGCCATATAACTCTATAACCCCGTTACAAAAATGCATCAAACAATCACGAGAAATTTTTTCACCAATTTGTAAATATTCATCTAGAGAATCTAGAATGGCAGCGTATGCTAGTTGGCGAATCGCGGAGGTACACTTCACTAAATCAGAGATGCCAGCTTTTCCAACAGCATCACACCCTTCTTGAAAATAAAGGCAGTTAGCAGACAAATCTTGAACAATGCGGGTGAACAGCAATCGGTTCATTCGGAATCGGGAAATAAATAGGCGTTCTAAAATAGTTTTTTAGCTTTTAGCAAAGTAAAGCTAGCACTAGACGGCTCGTAAGTCACCGTAACGTCTCTAGGCATATAGCTTCGTTTGGTATTTTGGATTGTAGGAGTATATGTGTTGAATAACCAAAACACGTCTATTAAAAAACCCGAAGAGTTAAACTCTTCACTTCCGTTTTATCATGCCCAATCATCGAAAAATAAACACTCTGGAATTAAATGAGACATATTGTTTGTAGTGTGTGTTTTTGATAAAAAAATGTAGTATGGTGTGAAAATAATAAAGAAATGTTGGAGTTTATAGAAAATAAAGATAATTTTTATTTATATAGAAAACGGGCTGAGATCATTTACTCGGTCTTCTACACGACCCAAACAATTGCAAAGGTTGGGACTAGTCTAGTTCGGTCGAGGTAATGAGACGACCGACCTTAGTTGCTTCCACATGGGAACGACCCGACCGAAGGTCGACCTTACCATTACATTTAGTCTATCGAATATAGCATAACAAAGTAAAATCGTAAGATAGCTAGTAAGATCGTATGATCACTACTTCCGATTCCGATCAAAATACCTCACTAAACAATTACTTCACGAGAGCAGTTATATTACATCAAGCGCCCAGTTATACATAATAACAAAACACGCACTCCACTTGGCCAAACATTTTGGCTCATTAGTAATCTCCAAACATCACAAATTATAAAAACAATAAGAAACAAACGCCATTATATACTCAATAGGGTACCAACAAGAGCCCTGATAGATAAAACTTCTACTGAAGCACTCTACAAAAACAGAAACACCGAAACTGGAAAACGCTAAAATATACGGATGCACAACTTATTTCAAAGTATAACATTACCTCACTTGAAAAAAGCTGGATGAACAGAAAACATACCACCTTGAGTAGACACCGCACAAATCTAAGAGTATTCACAGCGGATGTTTGAATATCCGTAGGCGTTACATTATTGGTCCAGATAGCACAAGATTTAGAACGACTACTAAAACGGTCGTGTTGAAAAATATACACTGGAATTAACAAAAGTACTTTGTTTGTTACATAAGCTCCATAGGCTTCCACATCGATCTGTCTCTCACGAGCGCGCGCGGACAGATCGACACTATCACTATATTATCATAATCTCCTTAGGTGATCTCACACAACATCACATCAATTCATCCCTCACCACAAGTGCATCCGATATACACACTGACACTCACACAAAGCTACACATTCAATAGTCGCTAAAGAACTCACGAGCACTCTAGACCAAGCGTACATTCTCTCAACTAGCGTATACACAATCTTAGCAAGCGCACCATTTACACTTCAGCTAGCTTCTCTATTAGCTGTAACTTCAATAATCACAAACATTATGAGCGATCACAATTACACGTCTCAAATCCGAATTACACACTAACAAGTCAGACAACTTGTAACACTCATACACAACTGTTTGCGTGTCTCACCACTCAGAATCTGGTCCACAGGACCGAGAGCATCGAGACACAACATCTTCCAAGCTCTACATTCAACTAGATCATTCAAAGCATCTATCGTATACAGATCTGCGCGCGAATCTCTCTCTCTCTCTCGCGTAGCGTATACACGCATCTTTCTCTCTCTCCACGCACACACCTCACGAGACCACCTCATAAAAGCGCAGACAGTACTCGCTACTGCTCTATCTGACATAACTACTTACCAAATACAGTACATCCTACTGCATTCGACACACCTGGTCTAGCGCTCACCTCTTAGTACAACTTATCGACATCTCGCGATACCAAATTTCTCTAAAAAACTTTTGTCATATGGACTACAAGAGATTCAACTCTATCACCCACACATTCGCGCGAGATTGCGCGACGGAGTCTCTCCCTTATCAAGCGACACATGGTCCCAAGTGAATATTTACAACTAAAATTCACCCGAAAGAACACTTAATATGTGCACTTCTATTTACACATCAATCCGCATACAACACCACACACTTCATAAAACTTCATATACCACTACAACTATATAGCATGTCATCTTTCCCATACACGCACGTTCCAATCACTATAAGTGAACGAGAAAAGATATTTGGACACATACCACATCTATGAATATTAACATTAGGATATGGGACTTAAAGGGAGTGTTGGGTAAGAGCATGTCAAACATGAAATCTTGGCATAAAGTATACACTCGTCCAGTTTGTAAAACAAAGCATGTCTCACCACCAAGGATGTAATCATTTAAATACTTTTAAAGCATGGTGCTATACTCTCTCACCTAGCCGATAGTTTTCTCTGAATGAGAACAAGTATCCAAGTAGGTAGTCACAATCACACCGTTAAGTACCTACTGTAAGTCTACGGTCAAGTCTATAGTTTACACATTTAACTAACACGCTATTGTCTAAACGACATCTAGATACCTTTGTCGCTCTAACGTAAACTCCGATAGCTCTGTATCTACACAAATCTACTCAAAATTCTATCGACTTTCATATCTACTCCTATATATCGGCACATCTGATGATAAGGACACTCCAGCACCTAAACTTAAGTTCATCTTATTTATAATCCAGTTGCTGTCTATCGCGATGAACTACGATATAAGTGCTTCTCTACAGAACAACGTGTTTTCGTATAGGAATTCTTTGACACGTCTCGCTACTAGAGAATCTACATATATACGTATATTACTATATGATAGATACAACTCACAAGTCTTTACAGAGAATTCTGAGTCTCAAAGTTTATGAGGTGTATCACGACTTCTATTCGACGAATTACTTGAGAACACAGAGTGACCGCAATAGATATTAGTGAGGTGTGTTTATGTTGTTTAATAAATTTGTACTTTTAAGAGTACACGTCTTGTGGTTGTCTCTAGACAATAGAGATCTCTCTTTGTATCTTCACACTTTTTCAACGCTTCTATAGCCTTCGATCGCATATCTTTAGGACGCACTATCCTCATCTATAGGAGCGTCATTATAGGCTATTAAGTTGTTTTAACTCACAGATATAGGTCGTGTTTTATATTTTGGTGTTTGGGTATTTGCACACATATAGACTCTCTGACAGGATACCTCTGGTTACAGTGCACCCAGGATTAGTCACAGGATCTAGCGCGATGTTTAGACTATTGTCATAAGCTGCATACGAATTGAGATTTTTTAATAGTCTCTCTCACACAACTCAGTATCCTGTTGCTACTAAGTTACAGATGTTACTTTTTACTGATAGTGACACGTGCATGTTGATTAGGTTACACAACTGTGATGCACAAAGATTACTAGGATCATAGACAGCGTTCTCTGGAACTATTTGTGTTGTAAAAAGATGGTGGGAGGATGGTGGTATGTGGGTGAGGGAAAAAGTATGGTTTTTTGAGCATTTGTATGAAATTGTTTGAAATATTGTGTTGTTTTGGGGATTTGTTTTTGTATTTTTTTGATTATACATTATATTTTAGGATTACGTTTTTAAGAATTAAAGATGTTTTTGAGTTTAGGGAATTGGGGGACAGTGGTAGGTGACAGGGATGGGGTATTATGATTAGATTTTTAAAGTGTTTATTTTAAGTAATAAAGTATTAGTTTGATGAGGTGTAGGGAGGTTAATGGATTAAGTTTGATAGAAGTGATGTATTGTTAGCTTTGTCTAGTGATTTATGGTATAAAGAGGGAAAATTTGAGTTATTAAAAGTTAGGGATTATTAGTTTAAGAGAATTTAGATTATTTAATTTTGAGAGGTCTTATTATTAGAAGTTTTAGGGTTTTTTTATATAGATTAGTAATTAAGCAAATAAGCTTCGTGATTGAGGACGGGTTGGGTTAGGTTGAGGACAAGTTGAGGGTTCTATAAAAAAGGCATTACTCGTTGGGTCCATTGAGGCGTCCATTAAAGTATATTAAGTCTAAAAAGCACTTGACACAGTGGATCGGTTGCTTATTTAGCTTATCCGACATCTATACTAATAGTGGCAAACTGGTTTGTGGCCTATTGCGCCGGGTATGAACCACGAATGGGTTCTAGAGGTTGGGGCCTTGCGTCCATTAAAGTACAAATTAAAGTCCGTTAAGCTTATTAAGCCCCCGTAAGATCACCAATAAGTTACCTCGAACGCTTATTGTGCGAGCTTATTTGCTCATGTTTAAGGTCGCGGTTAAAGGGCTAAGAGGCACCGATTAAGGGTGCGTTTGGAGGTTCTAAATGAAGTAAAGGCCCCATAGAACAACATGGACAATCCCCCGTTATGATTTTAAGGCCCAGATGTACTGAGATCCATATAATCACATTGCCCGTCTCACGAATCACGAAAGATACAGTCCCTCTCCCGTAGAGTATGGGTGACTTTAGCTCCTCGGACATTGACACTCTGCGCCACACGAGTCCCCACGATCCGTCTAATTACGTTATGATACAGTCACTCTGGTGTGGCCTCTATACATCACTTGCCAAAGGGTCCATTTAGTTCCTTACACTTCTCTACTAACTATCACATTCACGCATCAACTGTGCGCGTCTGTACTACACATTTTTCGTCATGAGGCGCGCGTAACAGATCTCTCCACGCACTTCGCATCTACTTACGTATAGCTCACTATCTTCTCACGACATACTCTATTATCTCTGAGAATCAGACTTCTATATCTTTAGACGAGCGTGCTAGAATGGACTCTCTCTTACACACAAATTGGCCGACACTACAGTGATCAAGCGGGCATTATGTCTCCATTGCACAGACGAGAGACACCTTACACAAGGCTATATTATCATTTTCTCTATTATCAGTGTTCTACACATCCTCTGAAGCGCGTGAGAGACGTTAAGAATGTATCTACCTAATCTCTACTCTTCAATACGAATCTCTCAGCACGATTACTGAGATTACCATTAGCTACAGCCTTCCAGATCGACTCGCTTAGTAACGTTAAGTTGTAATTAGATTGACAGTACAAAGTGCTCACCGCACTCCTCGTGCCAGAACTATTCAATTATCTATGAGTATCGCTCATCTATGACACATAGCGATAGATCTTCTAGTCTCCCGCTATCAACCTCCTCAACATGCATTAGACATCATCTCAGCGACACATAAAGGATATGCTGCGCTGAACTATTCATGACTCACTGAGATCTATTATTGCTCTCAGCTCCATTTTATCACAGCAATCTCTCTCTTCACAGCTCCATCAATAAGACTTCAACGATACTACCTCACGGCAGAGTTCTGGTACTAGATACATTCTGATTCTCTATCTATATCATCACACACATCGTCACTCAGATACTCATATCGTAAGTACTACGAGCGCGCATATGTTACATCATCAGATATTTCTTGCACAGCCCTCACAGTAGTGCGATAGATCACTCTCCCAAAGTGTTAATACAATACACAAATCCAGATACTACTATCTTCGATAGACGAGCACTCTCCTCACAATAATCTATGCGTTCTTATCTCTTTATACTACATCAGATCAGTAGTAGACTCTTAGAGATTTCATCGCATCAGTACCAACAATCAAGTACTGTCTTAACGCGTCAACGACTGTCCCAACAACTATGCTCTGACACAGGCATCAGTATACTAGCATAGCAGCTAACACAGAACGCTAACATAACACTTATTCACCAGACACACAAGCTTCTACGTGCGGTGCAACACGATAGACATACCTAATTATCCTAGTACAACGTCATTATCTCGAGCTGCGACACAATAGTTCTGATACTTCATAGAAGAATACCCGACTCGTTGCACCTTAAACACGTCCGAGTGAGACTGAGCGATCCACACTACCGAGCCACTGATCTGACTCCACGCCTCAATTATAACAGCTACGAGCGGCTTCACTCGACCACCTCAGCACATTGCGACACACCTCAATTCCTTCAATATAGTGAACAAGTATAAACAGTGAGTTTTATCTTCATCTTCCCAACATATTTGTTCACCACAAATCTACATTTCTCTCTAAAAACAGGATTACTGAAGGAAGTGTTGGGGGCAAGTGCCCTCACTGTGTTGTACATGGCTCCGCCCCTGAACTTAGGTGAACATTTTGAAAAACTTTAGTAACATATTTGTGTATTAACAAAGAGGGAGTAGAACAGTAAGTGTTCGGCTTCTTTGTTTTTTCGAGTTGGCGCAATGCTTGTTAATGGGTCAAAAAAGTACCTAATGTGTGAAGGAGGTATGTTAATATAAATTGAATCAAGTATTAGCATTGTGATAAATTATTTATTGTGATAATGGTTACTTTAGTATATGGTTGGTCATATGTTATCATTCAATAACTTTACAGTGTCAATTATTTTCAGGCCTGGAACATCCATGTACGATAGTTTACAGGAAAGATCACTGGAAGCTAGGAAACTGGTTTCCATGTGGTATAGCTTTGGTGAATTTCATATTTTGTCGCATAACGGTGCTTTCAGTTCATAAGCTTGGTGAAAGCCTTTTGCTTAGTCTTCTAGCAACATTACTCTTTCCTATAGTAAGTAAAATTAACTTCAGTACTGTTATTTTAGTACTTTTTTATATTAAAGAGATTCATAACCTTGTCTGTTCTTATATGAAAAATGTAATGTTATATAACAGCGTTGGGGAATCTGGACACTTCTTGAAACCCATGTAAAAATGACTCTTCCACTGGCCAAGTATAACATGGTGCCAAAACATGGACTCTCAAACGACTTCTCCTCCGGTTTGCTTTTGTACATGCCAAACCCGGAATTGTTTTAAGCGTCCCTCTTTACAGGTTCATTTTTGGACATCATGCATATACTCAAAATACAATATCACTAATCTAATGCAATTTATCAATCAGGGAAGCCATTCCTACAAGGATACTACAAGTAGCGGTGATAGGATTTTGGGATGGTCTTTTGAGCCTTTACACCTTAGAAATAAGGTGTCGATGGGTAGCCGCGCTTCTGGAGGGTGTAGTTAAGTTTCCAAACATTAAAGAGATGCGAAAGGATATCGAGAGATGGGACGAATATATAAAGCAATCATCAGGAGAATATTATACTCGATCCTTCTTTGGTGGTTTAGAAATTTGGTACAATGATCTACTATGCATCGATATGGGAATAAATCCAATGAGAAAAAAGGACTATTAGCTAACTTATTTGAACCTTATGAACCCAGAGACTACGCCAAAATATGACGTAAACAAGGTTGAAAGAGCCCGTGTATAGCAGCGAATGAATTTCTTAATCACGCTATGTTTGACTTTCAAATTATGTTTCATTCATAAGTTTTCTTTGTGAACTCAGTTGTTTAAGTTACCCTTATTTAAACATATTAACTATTACTTTTTTAACATATTAATAAGCAGAAGCATTATCTGTTTGTAATTTATGGCCATCCCATAACAGAGATGCTAAGCAGGTACGTGAGTGCTTATCCTTTTATCGTTGTAATGGCTAGCTTACTTTTCTGTTTTGCTACTTTTAGCTTAGGGACATCTGATGGATAGCCTAAGCTAACACAATCCATTGCACAAGATCAAGACCGGTGAACTTTCGTTTATAACATGATAGTGCCTATATTTCATGAAGAAAGCGATGTCCACTCCTTGTGGTTTGCTAGCTCGGACAGTCCTCGTCAACTATTACAAGAGCAAGCACTTCAAGTCTCGACCACGTGACCATTACAATGATCAAACGACCCATAATGAAGCCATTTTGTGTTAAGACAACAACCAAAGCATGTACTGCCCGCTGCTAACAGGGCTAATCCATCGTCAACAATAACATGGCGTCTTGGAGCAATATTTGCATCAGCTTTGCTGTGTTTAATCGTCTTTTTTAACCAACTGATTAGGTCTTTTTCAAATGATTTACTTCGAGTCTCTGTAGTATATACACAAAGTAGAATCCCGATCTTAGCGATGATGCCAAAGAACATATGCTGATGAGAGAAAAAGGTGTTAGATATCGTCATTTTAACAAGGTTAATGCGTCTGTGTCTTTATGTTTCCGTGCTAATGGATGCAGATGTAGCTATATCTACCCATTTACATTTTAATGGGCCGATATCTGTTGTGTTCATCTCAAACGGATCCAATGATATATAGAGAAAAGGGAACATGCCAAACGGATTCAAACTTGAAAGTAGCTTTAGTTTATATATGGAAACCCCTTAAGATGGATCGTGGTGAAATTTGGTTGTAGGTCTCATGTATAGAATTGGTTGTAGGACTCATGTATCGGGTTGGGTTAAAATGATTACTACGTTAGGTCAAAGTTCTTGTCTGTGCTAAGATTGTTTACAATAAGAGAAAAAGGTAGGTTAATATGTTTCTTTGATGTAGGTTGAGATCAAGAAGGCTGAAACAAGAAATATTCAAATGCTGGACCTCAATTATACAATAGGGAACCTAAGAGAGGTGGTTATAATAGTAGTTTTGATGGTGGATTTGATGATTCTTATGGTAGGTATGGAGATACTGGTTAAAAGGAGGGGTGCCACCACCAGATGATGCCAATGGTCCTGGCGGAGCCACCTACTTCTCAACAGGCGGAGGGACACCGGGGTTCACATTCAACTCGAGAAACGCTGATGATATCTTTGCTGAGTTTTTCGAGTTCAAGGGAATAGGAGGAGGAGGTGGTAGTGGAGATGGTAGTGTCATAAGAGGACTGAGGTTTTCTAGCAATATGTTTGGTGGTGGTGGGGTGGTGGATTTGAGCATATTTTCAGCTCGTTTGGTAATGGAGGTGGCGGTAGTGGGTTTGGTGGAGGATCGGGTATCAGGAAAGCTGCGGCCATAGAGAGGAATCTCCCTTGTACCCTTGAGGAACTTTACAAAGGAACCACTAAGAAGATAAAGATCTCCAGACATTGCTGATGTTAGTGGGTAAGTTATTGGGTCTCTACTAATCATGCGTTTATGTTTTATTACTGAATCATTACTGTGTGTGCTAAGCTGGGTGGTTTGGAGATACTTGAACCACTCTTGGGTCTGTCTGGTTTATATGCAGCTGGCTCAAGTCCTCGCAAATCAGTTTCTGCAACAAATCCGTCTCTTCTAAAGGCATGCTTGTTTGAAAACTGGCTGTGTGGTTTGGAGATGCAACCTTATTAACTCTTCTACTCTCTTCATAAGTTCCTCGACTGAAACATTCATCGTTTTTGAGATTTCTTCCATTATGCTCCTTCCAAGATCAAGAAACGACTCAATTAAATCACCATCTAAGAAATTTCTCGAGTCAATAGTTTTCTTCTGACTATAAAACGATCTCCATTGCTCATGATTCAACCCTCCAACACCTTTTATAACCTTTCTCAAAGTTGTTTGAAGTTTTTCCATGAAAAGGTATTGGTCTTGGGGATGTTGTTGCAAGTCTTGATGGATTTCCAGGATCGATATGATCAAACAAGCATCATGTATATCATTCAAGAATACAATAAAAAGAAACAAGGAAGATTGGGGTTGAACCCTTTAATGAATCTGATATTATTAAAACCGAAAGGGTTAATTTCGATTACAGACTTCTATCTATATATAGTGATTAAAACGGTGTAATTTTGATGAAGGGGTGTGATGGTTCAGATAAACCATACGACATGCCTTTTCCTTATCAACCGTATGTACTATTTAACCTAATAAGGGTTTCGGGTCTGGGCCTAAGGCCAACAGACTTTATGTTTAGCAGCCATTTAAATAAAACTAATTAGCCCTGTACAAATGTAAATCTAAATACTATACAAATATACTACTGTCATTGTTTCTTCTTGCTTCCTTGGTGTGTCGACTTGCAGCCTGACACAAGAATAACAAGGCTGTTATTCTTTAACAGAGATTAATGGATTAAAGCTTCCAACATATTCCCCCTAATCTATTAATCTTTGAGTCCTTCAATCTTCTTGTTCCTTGCTTTCTTCAAAACATAGTTTTGATTCATCTGGTGTTGATTTCTTCATGGCTTTTCGGTTTCTAGTTGAACCAAATTCTAGCAGGGTTAGTGCTGCCATCTTGGTTTCAAAGTTTTCGGCCTGACTTCTCATGATGTCTCAAATGATCACGATTTTAAGCGGGTTAACGCCGTCATGGTGGGGTTAGCACAATCAAAAACTGAAACTGCAAGAAAAATCTCCAACCAATCTTCAATTCATAATCGCAAAACAACCTTCTTTTGATCATTATTCTGATGTGATTCCTTTTGATGCCCTTTCTTTTTCTTACAACTTCTATGCATTCAATTTCTCCTTGAGACTGTCGTGTCTCTCCTTTTTTTTCTGTGTTAACCGCCGGTTATTGGTGGTGTAACCGTTTCTTTAACATACTTTCGTCTTTAATTCAGCATCTCTTCTTTTCCATGGCTGCTTGAATGAGAATTGCAACATGAATTGATGTGTTGTTTGATGAATGATGGATGAACATGATTTGGAGTGTTGTTTGATCCCTCGTCGCTCTGATACCACATGTTGTTGCAGGTCTTGATGGATTTCCAGGATCGATATGATCAAACAAGCATCATGTATATCATTCAAGAATACAATAAAAAGAAACAAGGAAGATTGGGGTTGAACCCTTTAATGAATCTGATATTATTAAAACCGAAAGGGTTAATTTTGATTACAGACTTCTATCTATATATAGTGATTAAAACTGTGTGATTTTGATGAAGGGGTGTGATGGTTCAGATAAACCACACGACATGCCTTTTCCTTATCAACCGTATGTACTATTTAACCTAATAAGGGTTTCGGGTCTGGGCCTAAGGCCAACAGACTTTATGTTTAGCAGCCCTTTAAATAAAACTAATTAGCCTTGTACAAATGTAAATCTAAATACTATATAAATATACTACTGTCATTGTTTCTTCTTGCTTCCTTGGTGTGTCGACTTGCAGCCTGACACAAGAATAACAAGGCTGTTATTCTTTAACAAAGATTAATGGATTAAAGCTTCCAACAGGGGAAGTGAAGCAATGACACCAATAACACCGTTAACGGTTCCGAATATTATGGTTGGGATTTGTCCAACATCAGAATCAGGTAACCGCATCATGAGTGAACTATGGAGGAAACGGTTCACGAATTCTCCAAGATGGTATTCACCAACTACTTCTAGACGACCACGTTCTTCATCAGTGACACCTTCACTGTTCTTGCGGACTGTGAAAAGGTTGAAGTTGTTCTCAGCTCCAAGGTATATATCGTCATCGAGTATCTCAACAGCTGGCATCCAATTGGCATTGTAATCACGATCCCTCTCCTCGATAGCACCTTCCTCATGCTATAGGAAACACAAAGAAAACATGTTAGCGAAATAAGTATTAGATATTTGTGGTCACTTAACACATTTATTATGATATTTTGTTAAGATATCAATTGTTACGGTGCCTATTTTGATAAATTTAATCACAAACGAGTCAATTGGGTTGGGTACGTTATATATTATCAACAAAGATATGGATTTCATCAAATCACCAACAACAATGAAATCCCCACGAGTTTGAATATATAAAGCAAGTATGTGCCTATATTACATTACCAAGTATCCCACATCAAGAAAACCTTTTAAACACTCAACAATAAATCCACACCATTGTTGATCTAAATACACTACTTCAAAGGTTGTTGATCTGGAAAGCATGCTTACAATATTCAAAGAAAAAGCAACACGTTAGTGTATTCTGCAACACTTATTTTTTAAAATTAATTATAACTACATAAAAAGAACTACAAGACAAAGAAAGACAAAACAATAGTGTAAGAAAATACGAGAATGTGAAGGATCACTTATTACATAATGTTACAAGTATGATATTTGCAACCAACAATTCCCCTAAAGGCAACAACAAAAGACAACAGTCCTATGATAGATGTAAAGACAACACAACAAGTCGGCTAGCATGACGACCCCCAACATTATGCCGACATTATACATACACAGTATCTTTGGATCAAGTGTAAAGACATTAGTGAGAACATTATACATAATGAGATCTTTGAAGAGTAATCAATTAAAAGGTGCACCCTTTGCGTAAACATTTGTAGGGTAGATTTGTCCTCCAACTCAGTCCTATTTGCCACTGATTGTTCTCTTCGTTGCAAAATAAAACCTTAGCTTCTGAATCTTAGAACAACTATTCTGTTGAACAACAATATACTAACTAACTATCGTCAAGCTGCACTCTTATAAAAAAGTAAATGATGAGAAAGCTTTTTCCCGCAACCAGAAAATACAAAAATTTAGTTACTCAAATTAGAGTCTTGGAACAACAGCTAAAGATTAAACATTTATAATATACATAGGCATGATGTCCACATTCAGATTGCAATTCTCGTCTACCATCGTCACGAAGCATCCACTTGTACAGCTGAATTTTCTGATTTATGGCAGCAAGGAGTTTTACCGTTTAAAGGCCTTGTTTCTTTCTCACCACAACTGAAGCTTCCCACTCTACAATCAACCATGAAAATCAAAATACGCCCCTGCACTTGTTGGCAAGAACTATATATTAGGACTAACAGAGCAAAAACCTGAGTAATGCTAAAGGCCAACACCATTTGATATAAAACGAAAAAGAAAAGCATTAGATTCATACATTGGTGTCAAAAAGGAGATAAATGGTGAATTTCAAGAGAAAGACAAAGGGTTCATCCCGCAGACAATATGAAAACGATATTGTACTTCCACACTTTAGAAATGTAAATTTACCAAGTATAGAACTAACTACCAAAAATAAGTACTTTTTATGGCAATTTTTGACCCATTTACATTAAAAAGGGTCTATTCAGGTTATCTTTTATCTTGACCAGTCGAAAGGAAAATACAAAAATGATAGCTTACAATGAACCAATTTGTCAAACACCGAACAAAATGTACTATCAAAATCCCCTCACAAGAATCTAGATGTTTTAACCGAACCCCACCACTTTACCCATCTGATCTTATCTATTTCGCCAACTCAAAGTTATAACACTTGGAAAAAGAAGATGATATCAACAAACAAATGAAGACATGTAAATCCATCACATCACTGAATTTGTTTAAAAAAAAAATCTTAAACGAGATTATTTTGGCATCGAGAGCATGAATTAATACATCAAATTTACTAAAAACAACTTATACGAAAAAACAAAAGAGGTCAACGATTTGCACAGTAAAGCTATGCATTTAGAGCATTGTACCTTTGTTGGTTCATTCTCCTCAGGCATAACATAGGCCGTCCCAACACAGTAATATGCATTATTATCATCTGAGAAAGAGCAACTGAGTATGGAACAACCATACTCAAACTGGTCCAATGAATAAGAGGATATAAAGTCGAATGTTTGGTCATCCAACAAGCGAATGAAGTGCATTTCAGAATCTTCTGTGCTTGACTGTTTGTACTTTAAACTGCATATTGCAAAAGTACGAGACTGTTCTTCGATTGCAGCATACGTCTCAGCATGTCCACCAAGAGATAAGAACGTAATGAAGCTCTGAAATAGCATCAATATTCCCAATCGTCAACAATCCCTTCTTTTGCAAAGGCAAGACTGATGTCACGCACACAAAAGGAAATAGATGTTACATCACAGTACAATTTTGAAAGGTGAAGATACAAAATTTTTACTGTCGGGAAACAGCAGCAGAATGAAAGGCAGTATGTAAACATAGTCCTTCTTAAGGTTCACGATGCTGTAAGCAACTCTCTTGTTACTGCTGTATATCAACTGTTTGGCCTATTCAGAGCTGCCAAAAACATGAATTTGTTACTCTTGATGAAAATGATCGTATGTTATTGGTTTGGGTCCCACAAGTGACACCCTTATCCTATCTGTTATTGGCCCCGTTGTTGTGTACAGTTAAAAAGAATAAAACAGATGACCAATCTCCAAGTGCACACAAACACTTAAGGTTACTGCATACATACAGTATCGAGTAATAAATAGCATATAAATGTAACACTCTTCATAAATACTTCAAGAAGAATAGGCATACCCCTTCAAAGGCACAAAGAAGAACAGATCGCGGTATGATTTCACCACCTAAATGTTCCTCAGTCTTAAGAGTCAGATCAGGGAGTGAAAATATTCTGACACTTATACCCGTCCACATACCAACCGCGGCAAGATTACTATAATTTGGGTTATCACCAATTGGGTTTATATCAAGGCATGAAACATCATACTCCAGCTCAGCATGCTTTTTTTCCACTAATAGTCCATCACCAATTTCAAGGTAAACTAGATGCCCAACTCTAGTAGCCAATAGTACCTGTCACGTAAGTAAAGTTAGAGATATAGAACAAGAGATAAGAGAAATGTTCAATCGACATTTAATGACTTGTAGTGATGTACCTGAGTAGTGTTAGCTGTTTTCGCAGTACGTTATAGAGTAAATCAGCAGGTGCGATGCCAATTTCAAAGTTTTCAGCTCTCTTGTTATTGAACTCACCGATCTCACCGAGCTTGAAGTAACCTAAGTAAGGATTTTAGTTAACTAATAGATAAAGCTGAAAATAAATCAGATGATCTTCACAGATAATCATGCATACCTGAACAAGCTGAATATGTACAGCATCATGAGACAGACAGCGTCTGCCAACTAGAGAATGAAACCTCAATTTCTGTTTTCCCTCACTCGTCCCTAAATTCTTGCCCAATATTCGAGTCCTCCACTAATGGAAAACTAAACACCAAAAAAGTTCTACATATCATCTGTTTTCTGAGATCTAAGCGACCACATTCCTTTGATACCTTGCAGTTCCACAGATGCCTTAATAATGAAAATATTCATAAGAGAAGTTAATAGAGCTTATAAGGTACCGCCAGAAAACAGAAAGAAGTGGTTAACCAATAAAATAATTACCTGTTCATTTATCCCAATTCCGTTTCTAACAATGCGAAGGGAACCGCCTTTATAAGCTCCTGAGCATGTTACAACCTGGCCTTGACCTTGCCTTTCTAAGTCAACCATGCAGAAGTCAACTATCGGACCCAAGTTGACATATCTTTCTAGCACTTCCACATAAGAACCTTTTGCATCTGGCTGGACATTCAACTTAACAAGCTGCCATAAACAATGAGCAAAAAGCTTTAATGATATGCTATACCTCAAATTCAACTTAGAAGCAGAGGCTACAAGCTACATATTACAGAGGAAAACATAACCCTTAAACAGATTAACCGTTTTACATGAAACAAAAATATATATTGCAGTTTACATACCTGAGAATCTCCAAAGCTCGAGCCAACATATACAAATGCATTATCAAGATACGATATAGTTGATGCTATTGATGTTTCCCCTAGATGCTCAATTTTGAGTCCTGTGACTCTGTAAACAACATAGAGAGAGCATATTTTAGAAAAATCATAAACATATATATAAAATAACTGCATGAGATGAACCTCAATTAGAGCATGGAAAATGCACTCATATAACTTTACAAAATTCGGCGATATGTGTGTGAATTAAAAACAGCAATCAACTCACGAATTCTTTCTCATTAAACTATCACAACAATTGAGAAGTAGCCCACTATGGTCACCAAGGCAAGGAGATGCGGCATATGAGATGAAAGGAAAAACATGATCACAGAGAACCATCCCTCATCCACCTTCCATATGCTCGAGTAATATACTACAATTCAACAATGACCCGATAATCATAAGTACAAATGCGCAAACTTTCATTTAGTCATCTTTTATTTTTATCTTTGAAGTGGAGTGGGGTGGGGGGATACAAAAAAAAATGTATACAGAATCACAGCTTGACTTACAGGTCTTATTGGTATAGCTTTAAATGCTGAGGCACTACAATACACAATTGTCTCCTCCCCTATGATTAATACACCACGAAAAGGCGGTGGAACTGGTATTAGCAAGTCAGCCCCATTATCAAGATTATTCTGAGACCATGGACCTTCAACAAAGTCTTTATCCTTTAAAGAGACCTCGTAAGTTTTTACATGACGAGCATCTTTATTATCCTGAAACCAAACAGCACAAAAGATAAATATGTCTTCAGTTCTTTTCAAAGATTAAATGTTTGTGGTCAAGTCTGCAACAAAAAATATGTGTGTTTGACTCAATCTATTATCTATTTTGTTTGTCAAACAACACATCAGATCACATTTTTTTTATGTTGTTTAGTTGTGTTAGTTAAAATAACATGAACATGGGTTAAACTTGAAAGAAAAAGACAAAAAAACTGAGAAACAGAAATTGAAAACCTCTAATCAACTGGGCCATGGCTTAGTTGGTAAGATTCCCCCACCGCAAACACTCAGTTGACAGGTCAAAGGGGGCCTCTTTGGGAAAATGGTCTGGGTTTAATCCTAACTCCCGACTAATTAGGTCACCAGATAGGTGATCATTGCTTGGGGCCGGGTCATTGGGGAAGGGTCCGGTTGGCATCAAAGATGCATGGGATCAGTGTGTTCCCACCGATTTACACCTTTTTGGGAGAAATTGAAAACCTCTAAGGATGTTTAGCGAATAAAGTGTGCCTATTAAACATTTAATTCTAAAGACGGTTTATATGAAAATGTCGTTCCTAAAATACCTAACAAAGTTAGGTGATAATGCTTATCACTGTTCACCACTTTTAGGCTAAATCTCAAGGTAATAATAACAAACTTCCTTAAGAATTGTTAAATTTGTTTTTAAATATGAACCTCCCAAGAAACACAAGATATAAGATCTCTTCTTGTTTCCAAAATAATGGTTTAAAGAATTGAAATGCACAACTTAAACCGGTTAAAGGATTGACGTCAATAAGTGAAACCGGATAATAAAGGCTAAAGATTTTGCTCAAATAACCTATGACATGTTTACACCGACATATAAAGTGGAAATGTCAGCTTCTATGTGTATGACAAAACCTCTATTAAAATATTTGTACCTTCTACCAAAGTCATATTGTTTCGGCTACAGAGCAAGGTTAGGCTAATACAACATGAATAATTTTTCTTTGCCATGTCTGAGTAAACAGTTTTTTTTTTACATAAAATGAAATAAATCCATGTACCTTTTGAAGTTTAAAACACTTACGTGGTAGCCAAAAATGTGTTTTAACCCGAAAGAACACTTTAAAGTCCAATCAAAGATCATCACCAATCACTGTTATCTTAAAAAATTAAGCATCTATGTTTCACATCGTGTTATTGATAAGTATAACACCATACTTTTAATAATTAATTACCAATGTCAAAGTTTTCCTATTACCTTTTGGTCCCTTGATAATGGGAAAGGAGGAATGTTGCAAGTGAAGATCTCTTAAAAGGATTATCAGACAATATTCCCAAGGTTAATCCGATGTTAACAGAGAAAAACAATCGAAGAGAAATAGCATTTCACTTCATAACTATTCCATCTTTCATTCTCACAAAACATCAACTCTTCAACTGTATTGTTACCATTTTAACTAACGGGGAATTCCCGCATAAACAAGGATACACTTTCTTACACGTTCACATTCTAAATGGAGACACAGCCAAAAACAGCTAGCAACGGAAGATGCGAAACACATGAATATACCTTGATGAAATAATCACCTAACCTCCCCTATATCAGCCCTCTCTCTGCCCAGGTGCACACACCCATTTTTCATTATTACTTTTTACGACTTATTTCTCAAGTATCAAAACTAACCTTCATTGTGTATCACAGCATAGAGATATGCTTATAACAAATACAGAGTATTGTGGGTAAAGACTCAAGAATTTTTAAGACCAGGGACCTGCTATATATCCTTTCAATGATACGTTTTTTAGGATGTTACTAATATCCAAAACATGGCCAAAAAATGATTGAAACCAAAATATTGACTGTGATCTTCTTCATCAAGTCTTGATGTAAATATATCATAATAAGAGCTGTAACAAATTGGTAAATATATTTCATAACAGCATATCAGATAATGTTCTTTTTTGAGAGGTCTTTTCTAAACAGGCCAAGTCACAACAATTTGTTTCTATCCATTTTAACAGATAATGTAATTTTTAATCCACAAAAGGAATTAACTTTACATCTAATTCATATAGAACTGATATGAGAATAGAAGTGATAAACTTACCTCATCATATGACGTATCGACATGGGGAGTGGAAGTTATTCCCGTTAGCACAAATATGGGATTAGATGATTTTCCCGCCCCATGTGTATTGCCTCTCTTCACATGACTGACTTCATTCCATATTTCTTGGTTGCGTTGTTTTGGGGGTGTGACCTCAACGTCTCCTTAGTGAGTCTTAGTTCATTACATAATCATGCTTCATATTTTTTCTATAATAAGCAAATATGTCCGTTATGTCGTTATGTTTTTCAAATAAGAAAACAGAACTAAGTATTCAAGCTTTATAAATACTAAGTCCAAACTCCCCCTTAACGGCTAATACTATATTGTTATTCTTATGCATGTTAAAATTCGTTACCAAGTATTTGATCAATTTTAAACCCATTTCAACCCATCATGTCCCATTTCAACCATATGGGCCAGACAACTCATTAGAATCGTGGTAAATCAGATAAGCCTTATCTGGACTATAAAGCCAAATTTACTTTAAAAGATCTTTTGGGGGATTTATTCTTACAATCCACATTTACAACAAAAATTCAACCCCATAGCGATATTATCACCTAATGAATATGGTCGTCTTGTCAGGTATAAATTACTGTCATTTTCATTTAAATAAATAGATATGCTAGAGAATAAAAAATACTTTTTGCTTATCCTTCCAAAAACCCTCACACTTGTTGTGACAGTATCGACATTTATAGTTGAAGGTTTTTCCTGTCAAAGAATAGATAGGATGAAATGCATTGTGTATTGCCCGGTACTGTATTCCACTTATTAGGCGGAATTTACTTGTTCCATAGTTCTCTATTATGTGGATATGATTCACCGTTCTCTCCCCGTGAATCTGAGTTCTTGACACAGCCAACAAGTTTGCACAGATGACCCATTCGCTTGTTATTGTTGACCCTGATGCCTTGTGTTGGCCCCTACATTGCTCTCAGCTCTTCCACATATTTTTTCAAAGATTCAGCCTTCAAAAAAACATCATATTACAAGTCCTCTTCAATAGTATCATTCTAACTAGTATAAAGTCTATAAAAACCAAAGTAGAAAATACCAGTGACTGAGGATGTTATCAGGGAAGTTTGAATCTAAACATACAGTGATTGGACCACAAATATCCAACTTGTTAAATTGGCATCAAACCTGAAAAAATGCAACTAAACATTAATGCTAGTACCAATTTATTTTTTCATATAAGTATCAAATCTTATATTTATGAAGGTTAATCACACAATTCTATAAAATTACTCAGACTACAATATACAATTGCAATTTACTATTTTAAACTAGTCTTATAATTCATTAATAACAAAAACACTAGCAAAAGCTCAATAATTTCAAAATTAATAACCATTAGCAAAAGTTAGAACCAAAAACTCAAAATCTACTATGAAATTGTCAAATAGTAGCAACCATCACTCAATATCAAACACCCATTAATCATATATTTATGAGCCACAAAATCCAAAAGTACTCTTATCCAAATAAAATTAATTCAATATGACATTCACATACTATTATTCATAGTTATTAATTATTAAAAGTTGGAAACACATAACTATATATTGATAGACGTTATCCTATTGGGGTTAGGGATGTGTGGAACATGAGAGTGAGGGACTGAGACATTAGGTGGAAATTCAGTACAACGATGTGAGAGATGAGAGTGGGGTTTGATCGAGTGGTGGTAGCTATGGATGGGGGTTAATCTCTTAGATCTCCCTCCATTTGGGGAAGACGGTGGATGAAAAAGTGTATGTGGTAGGCTATTGATTTAGGACAAAAACAAAAGAATTGGGGAAATATGAGAGGGAAACTTTCAAAGTGAAAATGTTCCAATTCTTGGGCCCAAGAGTCTTGGAAAACTACTTAAAAAATTAGTTTAGGTTGGTCAAATGCTGAACATGGTAACGTTATTTCTATTTAAATAACGGTGTTATTAAATGTTCGACTCATCCATTGACCATCTCATCTATAACGATAGCATCTCGACTCCTCCGTTAAACATCTCATGTACAACGATAGCATCTCGACTCATCCGTTGACCATCTAATGTATAACGATAGCATTTTGACTCCTCCGTTGAACATCTCATGTACAATGATATCATCTCGACTCATCCGTTGAACATCTAATGTATAACGATAGCATCTCGACTCCTCCGTTGAACATTTCATGTACAACGATAGCATCTCGACTCATCCCTTGAACATCTAATGTATAACGCTAGCATCTTGACTCCTCTGTTGAACATCTCATGTACAACGATAGCATCTCGACTCATCCCTTGAACATCTAATGTATAACGATAGCATCTCGACTCATCCGTTGAACATCTCATGTACAACGATAGCATCTCGACTCATCCGTTGAACATCTAATGTATAACGATATCATCTCGACTCCTCCATTGAACATCTCATGTACAACGATAGCATCTCGACTCATCCGTTGAACATCTAATGTATAACAATATCATCTCGACTCCTCCGTTGAACATCTCATGTACAACGATAGCATCTCGACTCATCCGTTTACCATCTAATGTATAACGATATCATCTCGACTCCGTTGCAATTCCGTTGCTAATTAAATTTGCAACGGACTTGCAACAGAATACAAAATAAATTTGCAACGGAATTGTAACGGAAAATAAATTGTAATTTCTTTTAGACTTATTTTTTTGTCTTTCGTTGCATTTCCGTTGCAATTATGAAAATTTGCAACGAACGAAAAATAAATTGTAATTTCTTTTTGACTTATTTTTTTGTCTTTCGTTGCATTTCCGTTGCAATTATGAAAATTTGCAACGGAAAATAAATTGTAATTTCTTTTAGACTTATTTTTTTGTCTTTCGTTGCATTTCCGTTGCAATTATGAAAATTTGCAATGGAATTGCACCAGAAAATAAATTGTAATTTCTTTTAGACTTATTTTTTTGTCTTTCGTTGCATTTCCGTTGCAATTATGAAAATTTGCAACGGAAAATAAATTGTAATTTCTTTAGATTTAATTTTTCGTCTTTCGTTGCATTTCCGTTGAAATTTTGTATTATTTGCAACGGATTTGCAACGGAAAAAATAACAATATATATAAAAGAAATTAGTTTATATTTTGCAACGGATTTGCAACCATTTTCTTTGTCGATGCAAATTC
>BQNB010051723.1:19275-40838 GCA_026074375.1 Tanacetum coccineum | reverse complement strand
TCTATGCCTGACGCCTACGGTCAGTCTCTCGAAGCGCTACTATCTCAGCCTGCTGCATCTGAAAACGAGTCTCATGTACCTGATGATGTGTCTGAATGAGAGTACCCTGCAGCTGTAGCTGTGTCTGATATGCCTGGATATGGGTCTCGTGTGCATACACATGATTATGGTGGGTCTGAAGCTCCTGATGGGTCACCTGACTCAATCCTATTGAGTGAGCCTAAGCCTCTTGAGAAGCATAAGTCTCCTCCTTCACCATCCATACTGTCTCCTAGAGAGTCATCCTATCCCCCCATAAGCAAATCGACCCGTTGTGAGTCCATATCAACTGGCTATGATATACGTGACCTACTATCCCGAGCATCCTCTAGTAAGGTATACAAGTCCTGTGTATCACGCTCATGGAGCTCAGCAAGCTCTGTAACCCTAGTATTGACCTCTCCCACAGTCATAGGTGCTACCTCAGGCACTGCCTCTGCCGGATCTATCCAAGTATCCCTAATACCGTACCAAACATCTCTAATCCCTTGTCGCCTCTCTTCAGCATCTATTGTGCTGATAAAACCCATAATCTATCCCTCGGGCTCTGGTAGGTCTAACAGTAGAACTCTCTTTGATCTCATATCTGGAGCCTAGAGTGGACAAACACAACCTCTTGCGAGGTAGCTGCTCAGACTCAGGGATATCATCCCTACAGTTAACAGGTGGTGGTATGTATAGAGATGGTGGTAGTGGAGGTGATAGTAATGTGGCTGTAACTGCATCAATAAGAGCCTGAGTGGAGGCTATCCTGAGTGTCTGAACTTGGGTTGGACACCCAGATGATGGTAGTAATAGTGATGGTACAGGTGGTGGTGATGAATGTGCAGGTGGGGCCATGCACCTAGCAAGGTACTCCCCTGTAGAGGGTGGTGATAGCGAGATAGGTGGTGATGGTGATGGAGTAGTCATGGCTAGAAGTCTCTCAACCTCTGCCTCTGGTGGAAGGGATATAGAAGCCTGAAGCCGGACAGTAATCCTAGCTCCAATGGTAGAAATGTCAGTGGAGGATGGTGGTATAAGAGGCTTTGTTCCCTCAGGTTGGGAAACAGGCTCACCGGTAGGCATAACAATAGCAGAGTCGGCCGGAGATAAGTGCTCCCCCTCCTCCTCGTCCTCCTCATCCTCCTCGTCCTCATCCTCATCATCGGCGTCATCCCTAGATGAATCGCCGTCATCATCATCTCTCCCGTCCATAAGATAGTCAACCGGACCATCCTCTGCCTCCTCATCCTCATACTCCTCTGGATCCTCCTCGGGATCCGACTCAGAAATATACCCAGGCGACTCAGCAGTAGGTGAATCAACAGGAGGTAATGGCTGCTCCTCAGCCGAAAACTCATGCTCATCCTCCAATGGTATATACTCAGGGTATATAGGCTCTGGCACGTAGTCAGGATCATGTGCCTGTACGAACATAGGCTCACGCTCATCCTCGTCCTGAGGAACTGGCGGTGTCTATGGATCCTCTGGGCCTAGTATGTAATCTGGTGATGGTGGGGCTACTGGCTGCATCGGGAGTCCATCGTATCATAATACGATGACTCGCAGAACGCCTCCATCAAATATTTCCCCATCGGCTCCCCAGAAGACTCTGCCTGGTTCAGAATCGGTATAGACGGAAGTGTAGGTAACCGCAGATGATGCAGAAGACATGACTTACTACAAAAAGCAAAAATAACTTATATAAGTATTACTTATAAGAGAGATCGGTATGATATGACTATAAGTTTTAATTATAAGAGTGGTCTCTATGTTATATCTATAAGTTTTACTTATAAGAGTCTTATAGTAATATACGTAATATATTTTATATATACGTATGTCAATCATGTAAGCACTTAGTAATTACTAATGCTAAAACAGTGTGTATCATGTAAGCATATATCCTAGATGCAAACAAGTAATGTATGTATATCCCGTGCAAATCCCATTTGTGAAAATAGTATTTGAAAATGGTTATAGTCCAGACAAAAACTTTTGACCTGGTTCTCTATAACCTTGGCTCTGATACCAATCTGTAACACCCCCAAATCTGGGTAGCAGCGGAATATAATGTATATCCGAGGGCGTTACTTCATAGATCAATAGCACAAGATATGAGAACGACCACTAAACGTGTCGTTTGAAAAAGATACATTGGATTAACAAAATACTTGTCTGTTACATAAGCTCATGGCTTCAAATTGTTCAACAGTATAAATAAAGATTTCGGTTTATAACAATTGTCCCCAAAATGTAATAAGACCCCAAATCTTTGATATGACTCTTCAATTATTGACTTCCAATGTATCACTGCACCTCGTGCCTTATTGACCTGAGAAAACATGCTTAAAACGTCAACATAAAGTTGGTGAATTCATAGGTTTATGTAAATCAATAGTAGGACCGCAAGATTTCCAAGTGTATGATTAAGCAACAAATGAAAACATCATAAAAAGTAATTATGAATGCAAATAGATTGCCAGTAATTGCCCATGAATGATGTTCTAACCCGAAATCCCAAATTTGACATGCTATAACGTTCGTTCCCAGTAATAGCTAGTCACCCGAATGGGGATTGTCAATCCCGAATAGATCTATCAATAACATACGTGCTCACACAATGCAGTTCCCAACTACAACTATGCAACTAACAGTTCATGATAAAGGGCTCAATGGGTTATCGCTACTTAGGCAAACACGTGATCGTTGTATAAAATGTACACTTGCGTCCAATTTATAAAACAAAGCATGTTCTCACCCCAAAGATGTAAAGCATTTATAATAACATGAAAACGTTTTGATGGGGCTATGAACTCACCTAGCAGGTAGTTCTCTGAATGAGAATAATATCCAAGTAAGCAAAGAATCACCATCCGTCAAGTACCTAAGTAAATACGGTCAATCTTAGGTCTAACGACATTATAAGCCAACGACTCATAGTATAACAAAATTCCCATTTCAAGTTTATATATACGTTATCACTTGTGTGGTGGTGCACATGATTATCGTATTTACACTCTCGTTGTTTCTTGAAAAACGTGAAATCGTCACTTAATAAATTACACTTTATTTATTAAATTGTTACTTACGCCCGTTAATAATCCGAACATATTTATATTCGATTGTCTCGTTAAACGTTTAATTAATCCCGCCTTGTTCAATAAAAATACTTTCAGTATTTGTTTACACTTTAACCTAGTTCCTGTAAAATATAAATCTCTACACTTCAAACCTACTAGTTTCAATAATGACATAACAAGTCCCTTAAACTTTATGAAATTTACCACTTAGATCCTTATGTTTTTAATTAGACCGCTAACGTTTTCAGAATGTACAGAAATGGTCCCTAGAGTTACTAGATTCAAAAATGACGATTTTAAACCTTTAAGTTTCAAAATTGGCAATTTTTATCCCTATACTTGTAAAATTTAAATTTAACTCTATTTAAGTTTCAACAAGTGAAAAAATGACTTTTTAAGTTTAATTAAGCTGCGAAAATCAATTGGCTTATAAATAAGCTCCATTCGAGCTTATTTAGGCTTAATGGGCCGGTTTGGGCCCATTAAGGTCCAAAATAAGTTTTAATGATCCAAACTAGTTTTAATAGGTTCAACATATTTAATAAGTCCAATTAAATCTAATAAGCTGCCAATAAGCTCAGCGAGCTTATCTTAGCTTACTTTGAGCTTATTGGGCCCGAAAGCCCAATAGCTTACTCGTCAAACACCCTTAAGGGTTTATGGGTTTTTCTAGCTCATTTCCAACTTGTATTAAGCCCAAACAAACTGTTTTTATTTCGGCTTATTCAAAATAAGCTAATAAGCACTCCTATTGGGCTGACTTGGGACTGTTAAGGCCCGATACGGGTTTTATGGTGTTTCGTTGGGTCCATTGGGGTCCATTAAGTGCATTTAAGTCTATTAAGCTTATTAAAAGAGAAAAAATAGCTCTTCATAAGCTCACCATAAGCTTGCCCAAGCTTATTGTGATGCTTAATTCGTAATTTAGGGCACAATTATGTATGGCAGAAGGCCCATTAAGGGTTCGAATGGGTTTCAAAATAAAATGAAAGCCCTATGTGAAGCAAATGAGCACTTCAAGATCATGATTGAGCTCGAGTGGCTTATTAATAAGCTGTGGCTTATAAATAAGCCCTCGTTGGGCCTTGTTGGGCTCGATAGAAGCCCGATAGGGGTTCTAGCGGTTTGGGCTTAATTCCTTAGAGTCTACTAGCTTAATTTTCTATGCATATAATAAATCTTTATAAGCTGCTTAAGTTTACAAATAAGCCCTCCTAGCTAATTGTGGCTTATGGGTCATGTGGGCTCACAAAGATGGGTCGTGGGAAAAAAAAGTTCAATAAGATTCTGAATGGTTTTATTAAGGTCTCACGGGGGGTTTCTTACAAATCGTCTACATCAAAACATGTGCCTAGCATTTCCTAATCATGACCCATAACATGCAATGTTTAGATGAGTCTCAATATACTCCCCTCCCCTAGGCCCCCCCCCCACCCTGTCGTTACGTTTTATTTAAAAGTTTACGTGTAGCTTTCTTATATTTTCGTGCCTAGGGTTATTGTTTACGTTGAAGTCACTAGTGTGTCCCTAACCATCATTGTACATGTGTTTTAACGAGTCCTCGCCCACACAAATGATATCCTATGCCACATTAGGCACGCGCACTTTATATATATCGTGACATACGTTTAAAAATTCAAAAGGAAATGATATTATGAAACGTAAAGCGTTGTTGTGACTGACAAAGGTCCTATTGCTTTTAGATGGAGGAGTGGACGTGTAGTGTATAAATCCCTAGCTCGTATAACCTATGGGTGTGACAGCCTAAGTTCTTAAAGGTACGAATGAAAAGAAGTGGGAGGTTGTTTGCTTGCGGTTTTGTATCCCGTACAAGAGAAAGAGAGTATTAATGTGTTTGTGAGTTAACAAGAGTGACAAATGTTGATATTTTGTTTAAGAAACAATTTATCATTTATAGGCAAATGAAGCTAGTTAGGTTCCTTAGTTCTAACCAAGAAAAAGTCGAACCCTAGCTTAGTGGTTTAGGGGCTTTCTAGTTAGTCACACATGGTTTTATGCTAAACCACTCAATTACCACTCTTAATGACTAAATATTTGTACAAGATTTAGTTTGATATTTGAAATTCTTATGGTTTTGTGGGTTTGATGTTCTCTAGCCGCGGCTTAAAGGAAAAAAGGGAAAGAAATGGTTATTAACCATTGGTTACTTGGCTAATAAAAGACATTAAGTACTATCCTTAATTGGTTTGAGGATGTACTAGTACTTTAAGATTGTTTAGAATATAATTTAGCTAGTATACACAAATCACGATTTATTGGCTTTCCTTGAACCCACAATACTGCTATTTAATGTTACTAACACAAGATTTGGTCAAGTTTTATGTTTAGGCATTTAAATTGGGTATTGGTTTGAGTCTATGTAATTCTAGGTATTTTCGGGGTGCGTCCAAATGTATTTTATTGCGTCGCGTAATCCTTTTACGTGGCCAATAAAAATAAAATACACAAAGTACATAATGTTAATCTTCTATACTTATTTCATACTTGGATGATGAAAACCTTAATTTATTTGATGACCGTTTACATTCATTGATTATTTTTAGTCTACGCGATTTAGCTTAAAGTTTAAATATTAAAAGTAAACGCGTACCAGACTAAAATAAATAGTGATCATTAATAGAGTCGTACAATGACACAAAAGAGGAAATTTACAATAAATGAAACGGGATCATGTGGAGCCTAGTAAGATTGAAGCTTTTTAAGAATTTGAAAGCCCCTAAGAACTCCGTATGATGTTACATTCGTTCTTAGATGGCTGGATTTTAACTGTATGTTCATATTGGGAACTTTTCTAAGATAGATAAGTCTCTTACTATCTTGACTCAGAAGTGTAAGACTTTCGATTGGGGTAAGGAACAGGAATTGGTATTTCAAACTTTGAAGGATAAGTTATGTAATGCGCCTATTCTAGCTCTCCCCGATGGACCGAAAGACTTTGTGGTATATTATGATACGCTCGGGATACGACTAGGATGTGTGTTAATGCAATGAGGTAAGGTGATAGCCTACGCGTCTAGGCAGTTGAAATTCATGAGAAGAATTATACGACCCATGATTTGGAACAGGGAGCAGTGGTGTTTGCCCTTAAGATTTAGAGACATTATAATGAGTATTAGAGGAAAAAGTAAGTCTAATATATGGACCATAAGATTGCTTCAGCATAACTATTAGTCAGAACAGAGTTGAAATATGCAATAGCGTTGCTGGTATAGAGTTGTTTATGACTAATGGACTGTTAAATTTCGCTACCATCCTGGTAAGGCGAATGTGGTGGCTGATGCCCTAAGTAGGAAGGAAAGAGTAAATCCTAAGAGAGTTAGAGCTATGAATATGACCCTTCAGTCGAGTAGCAAGGATAGGATACTGGCAACTCAAAAGGAGGTTGTGGATGAGTCTGTAGGATTGCAGAAAGGTTTGGATAAGATGATTAAACTTAGGAGTGATGGAGACATATGTATACCTAGAATCGAAATAGGTACCTTTGTGAAGGGTGATGTGAGAATACCCTGATAATGGACGTAGCTCATAAGTCAAGACTGGGTTGTACTCCCATGAATTGAAAAGATGTATTATGAATTGAAAGATAGTAATCTGGTGGACGGTATGAAAAAGGTCATAGCTTTGGGGATGTTAGTAAGTATTGACTTGTTTTGTAATGTTAAGAGAGCATCAAAGGCTTTCTGGCTTGCTCCAGCAACCTGATATTCCCGAATGGAAAAGTGGGAAAGGAATAGCTATGGATTTTTGGACTAAGTTGCCTATGACTAGTAGTGAGGCACGACAACGATCTGGTAGTCATGTGTAACCAATTTGACTAATTCATATTATTTTCTACCATGCTGAGTTATAAGATGTATAATGGCTAGGTTGTATTTAAATGAGATTGTGGCTAGGCATGGTGTGCCGATCTCGATCATATGTGATCGTGATAGTCGGTTCACGTATAGGTAATGGCAGTAGAATGCAATAACATTAATGCACTCGTTAGACATGGTACGGCTTACCACCCTCCAGACTGATGGTCAAAGAAAGCAATCTATTTTAGACTTTGGAATGACATGCTTAGAGTCGTAGTGGTCCCTGACTTCGTGAAGTTGGGATGTTCATCTTCTGTTGGTAGAGTTTTCATATAACAATAGTTATCATTCTAGTGTGAGATGTGCTCCTTTTGAGGAATTGTATGGTAGAAAGTGTCATTCGCCATTTTTGTGGGCTGAGATTAGAGAAGGTCATTTGATAAGGCCTGAGTTAGTGTAAGAAACCACTGAGAAGATCTCGCAGATTAAGGATAGACTTAAGGTTGCGCGAGATCGTCAGAAAAGTTATGTCGATAAGAGGAGGAAGCCTCTAGAGTTTAGTGTTGGTGACTATATTTTACTCAAAGCATCACCTTGGAAAGGTGTGGTATGCTTTGGGAAGAAAGGGAAACTAACACCTAGATTTGTTAGAGGTTTTGAGATCATTGAGAAGGTAGGCCATGTGGCCTACAGGTTAGATTTGCCTGAGGAATTAAATGGTGTTCATGACACGTTCCACGTGTCAAACCTTAAGAAGTGTTTGGCTGATCCAACACTGCAAGTCTTGTATAATATTCGAATTGATGATAAAGCCTTAACTTTAAAGAATAGCCTATGTGAAATTCTTGGAAAGAGAGTGTTTAAGAAAGCTTAAGCTAGTAGACTGCCATCGGTCAAGGTTCGGTGAATTCGAAACGTGGTCCTTAATACACGAGTGGAGCGTGAAGATAAGAAGAAAACTCCTTTAATAAAGTTACCCCGCATTTGTTTAGTGATGATAGTAGTTAAATTTTGGGGTCAAAATTCTTTTAAGGGGGGTAGAATGTAACCTTTTCCCTTTTTGTGTTCTGAATATTTCATTTTTAGTCCTTTGACTATTTGACATTTGCCAGTTTATTCAGATATTGTATCGTGTTGACGGTGGTGATTTTATTGAGAATTGTGGTAATTTATGGTTTATTGTGAATAATAGTCCTTTTTAGAGGTTATTATTATGTTATTTGTATTCCAGGTGGTTTGACCCGTGAATTTTGAAGAATGCCGAAAAACGAGTCCTGACACGTCCGTTAATGTCCAGATGAGTTTTGAAGGGTTTAAAGTGAAAATATGGCAAGTAAATACTCTAAATTATTGGAAAAGTATTTTTAAAGTGAATAAAAATGATAAGTAACTTTGGGGAGTATTTTACGGTTGAGTTTTACGAGCTTTTAAGTGATCCCGACACGAAAAGAAAGACCTGAGACCCTCTTTGGATACCATAACCAGTTCTAGTCTCATAGGGGACACCGAGACCCTCTTTGGATACCATAACCAGTTCTAGTCTCATAGGGGACATCAAGGAAAGATTTTAGCAAGTGTGTCCATGGTTGGTACACTTAAAAGATCCGTATCCTCCTTTTGAATAACACATAGTTCATTTTCACAAAATATCTCCTCTTTCTCTCCCTCTTGGCGTCTGAACAAAGCACACACACAAACACTTTTATTTTTGAAATTTTGATCAAAAACATGAAGATTGGTGATATATTGGGTTGATTCTAGTGCTCGGGTATTCATTTAAACAACGTTTGGGTTGTCCGGTTCGTGTCAAAATTTATATTTTTGAAGATTTTCTTGTAAGTTTTCAAATTTAAATTTCGTTTGTCCTTTTGGATTTATATTGATGCATAGATGCTAATTGTACAAGTTGATCGTTGTGAAAATCGATTTTTGGAAAGAAACGAATAAAAAAGTAGGTGTTTGGTTCGTTGAATTTAAAAGAGAAAGAAAGGGTTTTGTAGTTTTAATGTTGTGGTCGTGATGGTTAAATAACATATGTTGCTAGATAGCTTATTTTTTATAATAGCTTGTATAGCTTATTTCGGGCTTATTTTTAAGCTATTTCGTAGCTTATTTTGGGCTTAAAAGCCACGTCCTATGTTAAAATCACAAGGGAAGTGATTTTGATTATTTTCGTGTTATGGCGTATGTTCGTGGGCTATTTTTGAGGCTTATGGTAGTAACCAAATGCGATACGTAGCTTATTAGCTTATTTTCAAGCTTAATATAAGCATTGTGGAGCTTATGGGCTCGAGGCCCAATAAGCCCATTTAAGTCGTGGCTTAATGGGAGGGCTTATTGTGGTCTGAATTATTTTCTGCATATTAGTATGAGCTTATGTATATAAATTGGCTTTGGTTTTGGGCTTGGATTGTATTTTGGACGAATAAATACCTTAATGGACCCTTATTGGGCCTTAAAGCCCAATAAGCGATATTTAGTCGTATTAAGAGTTTTGATGGACTTTTTGAAAGTGAAATGTATTGACGAAGTGATATTGAACGTTATTTTTAGGAAAAACGTTTTAGTAAACGTTAAAAGATTAAAGATTTTGGGAATTTTTCGAAAAGTGTTCGAAAGGTTTGAAAAGTGTTTGAAATAAAGGATAAAAACCTTGGAAAACGTTGTATGAACGTACGGGTCATGTCGAAATTTTTTAAAACGTTTATACTTATAAATTTTTACTTAAAAACATGATTTTCGATTTTAAATAATAAAATATTATTTTATTATTATATGTCTTTAATAAATTCACTAAAAGACGAAAATATAATTTTTCTCAAAACTTCTCTAAAATGTTTATTATGAGTAAACGTTTTATTTTCAACCATATTATGATTATTTTTACGATGACTAAGGTTACCGAATGGACTTATCGAGATATATTTATAATTATTTATTATAATACATACTTATGTTACTATCTATTAAATTCTATAAATAGTATAAGTATGTATTATTGAGCAAGGGGATTGATATGATTGTTGGGATATGTCGTCAACCATCACACCACTAAATTATTACGGGTAATTGTACAACACGTCTAAACTCTATGCATCAAACGTGAAGACTGTTTTGGAAATGAATGATTAAATATGAGACATTAACTAGACTAGTGTCGATGTTGCGAACGTCTTTGCATTTGCTTGTGTGATTTAGATTTGGTTGCCTAAAGACCAGCTTGAGGTGAGTTCCGTCGTAGCCCCACTTTTACTTTTTTTCCGTTTTAGGAAAATGAATACTCCAAATGTTTTTGAAATGTTTATATGAATTTGTGAACAGAGCAAAATATGGTTTTTGTTTTTTGGACAAGATATGTGCTTATGACTGCTATGTGAATATTATGTGTTGCATGATTGTTTGGATCAGAGGGTACTATAATCCCTGTAAAATTATGATGATTATTGAGAAGGCGACCCCCCCACCCCCCCGCTGTGGTACGCTACCCTGATATGTGTGAGGTCCTGCCCTAATTTAGTGCTCCAGCTGGTAGGCCCTTTGGGTGCATAAGTGACATATGGTGATTGACTAGCGGGATTGATAGGTTGTGTTACATGATTAGCGGGGGATGCTAAGTCATGGGTTGTTTGCATATATATATTCACTGTCATATTTCACTATTGTCCACCGTTTGGAGATATTGGCACCGCTTTTGGGTTTAAGGTCAAACCTACGAGCTCACCAACATTATTGTTGACGTTTTCGAGTATCATTTTTAGGTGAAGTAAAAGAGGAATAAGTTGGTGATATGTGATAGCAGACTTAGAAGTATCCTGTGTGGATTTTTCATGTGAAGACTTGCTTATTTCTTTTGTTAAATTTTTAGTGTTTGAAGGTTTTGGTTTAAGTTTCGATTTGGACCCATGTGTGGGCTATTTGAGATTGTAAGAGATTCATGGATTTGATTGTGATTTGGGACATCACTCAAGGTTGTTCGAGGTTGATGGTCTTCGTAACACTTGAAGTTTATGCATTGTAGTTTTCTCTATATTGTATCTTGTGTTATGATTGATCATTATGTTGCATTCCCGAGTTTCTGCCATTGTCGGGGTGTAACAAAAAACCCTTGAACAAGCTGAACAAGGCTTCGAACCAGAAAATAAAGGGATACCTAAATGATAACAAAACACACCGATAAGTCTTACCGTTCATAGTTTGTCCCAACCCAGAAATAGGGACTGTTCTAAGCCAGTCAGAGGTATGATCATCCCTTTGAGAAGTCCACAAGGCCATCTGTCGAGGTGATAAAGAAAATGTGGACTCTGCATTTTTAGTAACCCATGTGAAATATATATTTGCCATTTTCTTCATGAGTTTGGGGGCAGTTGTCACACCTCGTCAACGGCGAAAACACGAGAATGCGACATAATTATTTACATCGCATAAGATACAAGGTCATACCATCCAGTTTATAAAAGATCTAAATTCACAATAGTTTACAAGTTTACATTTTTGATTCAAATTGTACAAGTCTCAAGTTAACACCCCACATGGGTACTTCTTAAAATTTTATTTTCTCCCTATTTACCTTGGTTCGCAACAAACCTGAAAATGATAATCGAAAAGGTCAACAATAATGTTGGTGAGCTTGTAGGTTTGAAGAAAGCCCAGTCGTTATGCCAATATTTTAAACAGTTGGACAATTGTGCAATATGGCAATGAATATATGCAAAAATAATCAAACCCCATACTTAACATCACTGATAATCCTGACCATGACCTAGCAACCCCGCTTTCATCACACCAGCATATACATGCTCTGAGTCCGCACTCCGAGGTCATACTCACCTAAAGGCCTACTAGTTTGGATCATTACTTCTAGCATAACCTCTCCACAAACATAGCAACTCTATGCAAGATCACATACATTTCATGCACCTCCGATGCACGCCAAGTACAATCAAACCACATAATATTTACATAGTAGTCATAAGCACATAACATTGTCCAAAAAACAAAACCACATTTCGCACAGTTCAGAAAAACAGTTCAAAACACATTTGAGTATCATTTTCCTCTAATGGAAAATACTTAAAAATGGGGCTATGAGAACTCACCTCAACAGATGATAATAACCGCACAGATAAACTCTACACAACGCACAGCGATACCCGGCCACGACCTAATCATTAAATTTACTTTATTAACATTTTGTATAAAGTTGTCTTATTGTACAAGCGTTTGTTCTTACTTACACGAAATCCTTATTCTTATTGAAAAATCCTCATTCTCATTACAAAACTCTTTTTCTCATTACAAAACCCTTATTCTCATTACAAATGTTTTGGTATCATGGTTGTGTGGTAACTACATAAAACAACTCGATGCACTTGTGCTAAGTGCGACATCACACATAATACTCTAAAATATAAAAATAAACCCAACAACTAAAACGAAACAACTGACCAACCGTTTTGAGGAAATCCGACAAGAAATGAGTAAAAACCCAAAGATCTGAAATAACATGATAAACATCTTCGTTAAGTTAAAGTATATATATTTAAATATATATATCTGATAATACAATAATAATATTTTATTTTTTTTGTCTTTTTATCGGGCTAAACGGGGTAAGTTTAAAATCTTTCCATCTTAGTATGTCTACGTTTGATCGTTTAATCTTGACAATTAATGTTCATTAAAAGTCACCTTTTGTCCTTTAGTTAAATCGACACATAATAAGTTTTCTATAATATTTTCTGAGTGTGATTCATTTTTATAAAATCCGACATGACCCGTTCGTTTATAAGAGGTTACCAAGGTTTCCAAACCTTAACTTTCAACACTTTGCACAATTTCCTAAAGTTCTGACAAAATGCCAAAAATCCATATTTATGAGTCTTTTAACCAAACATGACTATATTCGACCATTTTAACCATTTTTTTCACTTTCGCATACATCCGTAAACCCACTTATCCAACTTTGATGTCTAGATTATTAACTTGTTACCTATTGGGCCCAAAAGCCCAATGTTGGTCCGATAACTTTCGTTAAGTCTTACATAACCCTTTTCAATCTCATTTAGGTCCATTAGCCATTTTACTTGTCAATCATCATTGGGCCTTATGACCCATTAAGAGTTTCAACATTAGCCCGATAACTTTTAAAAGAAAACTCTAGTATTTATACTTTGTTGGAACGAAGCCAAAATATAAGTCCAAAACTTTATATAAGTCCAAATCCAATATATATGTAAGCCCAAATTCAAAACATAAGCCCAATACCAATATATGTACATATATATATATGTGTATATATATACCTAAAATATATATATAATATACAATATATATATATATATATATATATATATATATATACATACATATATATATATATACATATATACATATACATATATATATACATATATATATATATATATATATATATATATATATACTGTATATATGTAATATAAAATATTATGTATATGATATTATAATAACCCCAAATCGAAAACATAAGACCAATAACCAATATAAAAATAATATATATAATATATATATATAATAAATAATAGAGTAATAATATATATATATTATATATATATATATAATATAAAGTTAGGACTCAAATGAGAAAGTTTTCTTAAAAATAAAAAGAGATAAGAATAATCTATAACCGCATATCCAAATGCATCGACGTTAAATAGATGCAACCTCTATAATCTTAATTCATTAAAAAATTGCAATCATACTGATGTTTTCTAGCTTTAATTAATTGTCATATACGATTTTAGATGAAATTTCATGCTTTCTTTTTTATATTGGTCCTCTACATGTGTCAAAATCATGAAAATCAATTTGCACCATCTACACATCAAATTAACTTTCGAAACTCTATATGGACATATAGATTAATAGAAATGACATCTATAAAGGTCTTTGCATATTAAATGTGTGATTTATCACTTATCATCATTTCTTATTTTAATTTACTTCTCACTGGACCCTACTCTATATGATAATATATATATATATATATAATATAAATATCTAAAGGAGCCCCAAATCCAAAACAAAACCCAATACCAAATTATATATATATGACTAGTTATATATATATATATATATATATATATATATATATATATAAGCCCAAATCCAAAACATAAGCCCAATACCAATATATATATTAGCCTAAAATAAGCTGAAGCCCAATAAGCCAAACCAAATAAGCCATAAGCCAAATATAAGCCAAAACCAAAATACGCCATAAGCCAAATATAAGCCGAAACTAAAATAAGCCAGACCAAATAAGCCGAATGCTATAATAAGCCAAAATCCAATAAGCCATAACCGAATAAACCAAAAATAAGCCGAACTCAAATAAGCCAAAACCAATAGGCCAAAACCAAATAAACCAAAACCAAAAATAAGCCGAACTTGAATATTATGTCTATTTTGTTTAGGTTTTATGCACACATTCATAATCACTCGTAAAAATAGCATTAGAACATGATCACATGTTATCGTTGTTTAAACATCAAGTATGATAGTTGATAAATCAGTGATGATCATGTTAAATCATATATGATTTATGAAAGAAATCACATATGATACTTTGTTACCAAATTGTAAAATACAAATATCACATATGATAATTCAAATGCAAAAGAAACTGATGTAAAATCATATATGATTTTAAAGAATACTAGTAATCTTTGATATTATACAAGAACTAGAGAGAGAAGTGGGTTGAAAAGTTTCTAGAGAGAGAAAGTAACATGGAATGGAAGATAATAATAATATATGTGAAATGAGAAATGAAATAACCAACCACCCTCTCTAAGCCATGGGCCTTAACGGACTTTCCATGGGCCTTGGGCCAGACTAGCTTACTAGACTAATCATATAACAAACTACGAGATAAGACTATTACAACTTGGAAGTGACCGATACTTTTCTTGTTTCCAACAATCTCCCCCTAAGGGAGGTCACTCCATTTTACAAAATTTAAACCTAGCATACTATGTTATATCTCTTAGTCTTCATCTCGTAAACTTGATTTCTTAATTTTCCCTTGTAAATATGTTGTAGTAATCTTTGACTTTAGGCTCGAGCTTGTTCCTTTATCTTTACTTGTAAGTGGAGATGTGATCTTGAGCACTGTAAGATCATCAACCAAGCATAATCTTGTTTCGCCATCTTGTGACTATGTCATCATTGTACTAGTGACTTCTGGACTGGCATGCTCATAACAATTCTGATTTGTTTGACTTGGAAAGCTTTTAAAGATTCATCATCTAGAAAATCTTAACTTTAACACTTCGTCACTTTGAGAAAGACGTTCGGTATCAGAGTGACAAAAACTTCTTTGAAATTCTTTGACTTTAATACTTCGTCACTTCAAGAAAGACGTACGGTATCAGAGTGACAGAAACTTCTTTGAAATTCTTTGACTTTAATACTTCGTCACTTCAAGAAAGACGTATGGTATCAGAGTAGCGGAAGTCTTGAAACATGTACTTAAGCTTTCATGATGTCTTTATGTTTGTCGGTCGGGTATGAGCATGTGGTTATGAATCTTGTGAGTCAGCTGGAATCAGGTACCTTCACCACCATCTTTAAGTATCCTGCATTAAAACAGTTAGCAATAAAGAGGGGGGATGAATATGGCTTTGTCATTCGCCCGTGTTTGGTTAGAGTAACCTTTGAATCTGTGAGGATCGACCTGTGATCAGGTAGATTCAATTTAAGAAGAATCTCCTTGACATGATTTCCAGCTGAAGTATAGAATCTTTCTAACACATTTGCATTAGATTCATCAAACTCAACATGTTCTCATTACCAGAATGTCTCAAAGCAGACAGTACGATAAGAGTGAACTAGTGAGTTACTATCTCACCTATTGAATAGAAAAATTTATTTGAAAATCAATCAACGTGTCACTTGCTAAAGTGGTTTTGTAACACATCGAGAGTGTTAATCATTTCAAAAATTCATCATCAATGGTCAATTCATATCCTGGAATAAGTTGGATTCTTATATAATCGCACCATCGTTTCTGTCTAGTTGTCACAAGTAAGATTCGTATAGAATCGCACAAGTCACCTACCATGAGCTTGTTTGATGTTGGCTCAAGCAGGATTTCCATCTTCATTGTGAATACTTAAGTATCACTCAGATGTTCTGGCAAAATCACAAGGATAATGCGTAGGACTCTTTATATTTTCTCGTTATTCACATTGTGTGAGATAGCAAGCATAATTTTGACACGTGTCCTAATGAGATTTATGGATGATCTCTTTTGGCTCTAGACTCAATATATCACTTTATATTATTGAAACGGATGCGGGAGCAATACTGCCACCTTTTCAATATCAACTAACTCGGAGTGAGAAAGTCGATAGAAATGTGTGTAATCTTCGTGAGAAATGAAACAAGAGTCTTTTGAGAGACCTTGAGTGGCTAGGGAGGGTTGTGCATAGCGTCACTGGGTCCATGACAGTCTTCAATGTCAGACAACACCTTAGTGTTTCTGACAGTTTATGTATTGACCCGGTTTCTGCCTAAGTGTATGGAGGGCTTCTTTCTTTACACCCTTTATCCTTACATTTCTTTTTCATTCTTCAACCCCTTCAATGCTTACCGAGACTTCATAACTAACACCTTGTTGGGTTTGTTCCAGTGTTAACTCCATCTTAGACTGTCATTATACCCTATTCTCACTTATCTCCTTTTATCAATACTAAGACTTCTACACTAACTAGTAGATATCCCTGGGTAGATCCCTCCGGTTCTGGCTGGATCATGGGATTTGAATACCTATGCCTAACCACCTTATATCCCAAAATCCTAAGAACATGGCCGGGTCCCATTTGGTATCCATTCACAATCCTTCAAAACCATTGAAAATTCAATCAAAGTGTTAGATATAAATATCAAAAAGATTTACACTTTGAGAGTTTTTCATTATCACTAAAAGCTCCCCCTTAACATGTGCATCGATATCGTAGTACATGCTAAGTGTAGAGTGCACTGAGTCCATTTTATATGATCACATCTTTCAATACAAATTAGATCCAGGTTAATCACATTTTCTCCCCTTATCCAAAATGTTAACCCCTTGATATTTTGGATATCAATTGATTAACCGTTCGGGGACAAAATATTATATGCTACCTATAAGGAACATTTTAATGCTCCCCCTCAATAATTGAGGGTATCTAAGACAGTGCTGAGTACAATAATTTGAAATTTTTGAATTTACTACGAAATTCTTGAAAATTTTGTACTCGAGCACTCCTTATTATCACCATAAGTCTACACTACATTTATATTCACAAAGTTATTATGTACGAGGTTTGACCTGAATGATGAGAACATCATAAAGATAGATCATAATGGTTTCTTTGTCAAGCCGTAAGTCACCTTCGTATAATCTCCCACCAACGAACTTTCTAAGCTACTCATTAACCTTTCTTCTTTCAAGAATGTTGCAATCTGATTGTTCTCTGACCAAGCACTCTTCAGTATTTCTTTTAACTAGTCTTTCCAAGTAACGAGAGTCTATTGCTTCAAAACTTTGAGTATGAAACAGATTCAGATAACTTCGAGGATAGAACAGATTCAGATACATATGTAACTTGAGCTTGTGTGGTTGGTGTTGATGTTTTCTTAGCTTCCCCTAAACCAGAAATCCTTTCTTGAGTAGATTTGGAACTTTCTTGCAAGCCGCATCAAGTAGTCTTAATGTATAAAGCCCAGATATCCGAAGTACACAAATAACTCGAAAACGCAACACCAAAGTCAATTAAGTCCCGGATGTCCGTATTTCTTCTTACATGATAGTGATGATATAAATTGTAACACCAAAGTCAACTAAGTCCCGAATGTCACAATTATTCCCTCTAAGTAGTCGAAATGGAAGCACCTAAGTCAACTAAGTCCCAAATGTACTCATTTCTTTCTGCAGAATACTGACTGACTTAAGGAATCATCATACCTATGTGTACCTCTTTTATCAAATATTTCTACTTCTTTTAAGAATAAGCTTAGGGATTGACCATTTGAGGAAGCATTAATTGAATCAGAAAGAACTTTTCTCATGTTTTAAATAATTATACTCCTAACACTTCCCCCTAGGGACTCAAATAATGCATACTGGCTAATGACGAGATGTCTCTTCCACCATGTGATTGAAATAGTGCACCCGAAAGATTCAAAACAGCCTAAAATCAAAAGAAGCTAACCTCAAAAGACAAAAGAAGCTAACCTCAAAAGAAGGCCAAGGACACTATCAAGTATACATCTACTCCTTCCCCCTTGCTGGTTTCGACACGTCGGAATCAGCAAAACCTTATACGCATACATATTCGAGATCGTGTTTGAAGAATTAATAAGCTTAAATCTAGTCCGTGAGAATCAATTTCAAGGCTTTTAAAACTATGAAAGTATTTCCAAGCATTCCTAAGTCTTTTACAAACTATGAGGTGTTGGCAATATTGATCGGTTAAAATCCATTAACCTCCCTTAAATATGATCCGTCATTATATAAAAAAACTTTTTCCTTTAATTCTGTGTACTTAATTTGAAAGACGTTTTAAAAAGATAATTTGATGACGATTTCTCCCCCTCAAATAAAGACCCGTTTTCTATTTAAAGAGCTTTGCATTGTTTGATGTGCCGAATTGTCTTTGAAAAATCTTTTTGTGATTACTGAAAACACTGATTCATTGTGAAGACAACTTTTTACCAAAAAATAAGATTTCTCTTATTTTAACACATAAGCGCACTGACACGTACACTTATGGAAATATAGGAAGCACGGGTTGTGATGCAAAGTAATCACAAGCCTTTGCATGGTCATAAAGTAGACCATGCCCGAGAATAAATTCCCGTTGAGAGGTCAAGTTTCCTTTTTGGCGGAATACTTGCCTTTAACATGATGACCGGGTTGCTATCTGAAATAATAGCAAGCCATTTGGCATGTTTTGAAAACATTTGAACTTCTGCTCGAACTTCATTTACAGCCTCGTATCATTATTGAATGACATTTCTAAGACCGTAAATGTTATCGATTTCAGAAAGACATCCATTTTTACCCTCTTTTTATATTTTCATCATTTTTTTTAATTTTTCTTTGTTTTTAATATTTTTGTATTTTGTTTTTATAAAAATTTTGAAAAATGAAAAATCTTTTTGGTTTTTATGGTTTTTAAGATATATACATATGATACAGGATATTTGAATAGGTACCACTACTATTCATCAACTTCATCTGCCAATTGTTTCAGAGTCTCCGGCGTAAAACTTCGCATTCCCAGCTTGTTGATCAGAAATTCAATTCTATTTCGGCCAAGAGCTTTAGTGAAGATGTCTGCCAGTTGATACTCCGTATTGACAAAGTAAAGTTTGATCACCCCATTCTCAACATGCTCATTGATAAAGTGAAATATGATGTCTATATGCTTGGATCAGGAATGTTGAACGTTAGCATAAGGCAATAACGCTTTTGTTATCACAGAACATTGGAATTTTATTAAATCCATAAGCCAGGTCCCCGGTTAAGGCTGTGATCTCATCCAAAGGATTTGAGCATAACAGCCAGAGAAAGCAATATATTCAGCTTCCGTACCAGATATCGCAACGCTTTTCTGCCTTTTAGACGATCAACTAACAAGTCTATCACCTAAAAGTTGCATACTACCAGAAGTGATACGACGTGTATCTTGACAACCAGCATGATCCGCTTCTGTAAATGCTATTAGAGCAATCAAAGAATCCTTTAGATACCATAGACCCTGATGTACGGTTCCTTTTAGATACCGAAAGATCATTTTTACCGCATTTAAGTGCTTTTCGATAGGCCAAGCCTGATACGGGCAAACATGCATTATAGCAAATTAAGTTCAGGTCATACTGGCTGTAAATAAAGGAGGGTGCCAATCATACCTCGATAGTGTATGGATTCTAACGGTTCCCTTCTTATCCCTCATCTAGTTTGATTTTCTCCACCATTGGAGTATCCTCTGGACACAATGAGTCAAAATCGTATTTCATTAAAGATTCAAGGGCACATTTGACTGGTAATAAAGATGCCTCCTAAGGACTTTGATAATCTGTAATCCTAAGAAAAAAGAGATTTATGCCCATACATTGACATCCTTAATTTTAAAAACATGATTTAAGAAAATAGATCACAAAGTTCAGGTGTAGAAGGCAGCAAAGAAAATAGCCACGACAAAAAATTTATACTAGAAGTAATTCCTTGCCGTCTCTGCGGATGAACAATGTTAGATCCACTGAGCCTTTGGAGAAGTCTTGGAAGACAACATATCATACCACGCGCGTGGAGCTTGTTTCAACCCATAAAGAGCTTTCTTTAGCTTATACACGTGATTGGGGTTATCTTTATCCACGAACCCATCCGGCTGGCTAACATAAACCTCTTCCCGCAGATTACCATTCAGAAACGCAGTCTTCACATCCATTTGGTATACGACCATGTTCATATGAGCAGCAAACGCGAGAAAAATCCTTATAGCCTCTAATCTTGCAACCGGAGCAAAAGACTCTTCAAAATCGATTCCCTCCTCTTGACGGTAACCACGGGCTACTAATCGAGCTTTGTTCTTCAAAATTCCTCCCAGTTCGTCTAGTTTCACTTTGTAGATCCACTTCAAAGTAATCACCATAACTTTGTCTGGTCGGGGTACGAGCTCCCATACTTCAAGTCGTTCGAACTCATTAAGTTCTTCTTGCATTGCTTCAATCCAACAGGCTTAAGTCAAAGCATCTTTATACGTCTTGGGTTCAACAGCAGTGAGGAAAGCATCGTAGTAACAGAAAATAGCTTGCTTATGTAATTGCAGCCGAGTGGAAACTGGTCTTGTGAGTTCACCGATTATGTTTTCAAGTGGATGATCCTTAGTCCATTTGCTATTATGTTCAGAAATTTGGTGATCAGGGTGCACAATTGTACAAATAGAACCCAATGATAAAGATTGATCAGAAGGGATTTTTAGAATTAGAACACCAAAGTATCGATCATTACCCATATGTGCAACTTCAATATCATGATTATCTTCTTCAACGTCGTTTGGAATGACGGGAGGCGAAGTTTCGGGTGTTGTTTGAGAATTACTTAGTGATGGTGCATCTTGATCAACTATGGTTAAGGAAGGTGTACTAGTTGAAATAGCGGGTTTTGGAGCTACTACTTCATCAATTGGAGACTTCAGGGGATGGAAAATCAACACTTGGTGGAGGAGTGAATAATTCATCAAACAACGGTTGAAACAGCATATCCCAGTAAGTTCGCGAAAGGTGGTACAAACGGTGTTGAAGGATGAGGGTTTGGCACAAGTCCTGAACTGATTGTTGCAGGAGTCATTTCATGAAATGCGGGTCCTGAACTGTTGTGTTCAGAAGCCATTGCAGTCAGCTCATCAAATTCAACGTGAATGGTTTCAATTATTCCTCTGGTACGTCTGTTGTAAATCCAGAATGCTTTCTTCATGGGTGCATAGCCAATGAAAATACCTATATCGGCCTTCGGTTGTAACTTGCCCAAGTTCTCGCTATCATTCGTTGGGTAGCAGAGTGCACCAAACACATAAAGGTACGATAGGTCGGGAGGTTTGTTGTACAGAAG
>BQNB010051723.1:0-18792 GCA_026074375.1 Tanacetum coccineum | reverse complement strand
TAATGCCTCTTTCACCGCCTAGTCACACAGAAAATGTTACAACATTTCTTCATACCATATTGTAGTTAATATAGCATTTTAACATAACTAATAATTTTTCATGAAAACCAAAGGGTTTGTGTCCTATGCCAGAAGAGCTTTAAAGACTAAAATTAAAGGTCGATATTGCTAAATCTACATAAGTAAACCTTAGCACTTTAGTGAGCGTGTGACAGTGGAAGAATCCCTCATTCAGTTCTAATATCTTTTGACTTGTTTCTGGTATTGTCCTCGACATGTTCTAACTCGTAATTAATCTTGTGTTCTAAATGATATTATAGACGAATTTATCTAAACTATATTTGTACCTGTTAACGCGATATAAGCTCACAGCAAACATAACCGGTGTTTTCATTAGTCCAAATATCTGTTCATCAAAGAATCCTGTTTACAAAAATATAAAAGAAGCTCAAATGATATTAAAGAAGATACAACATAATAAAAAGCAGATTGTAAATTTTTGTTTACCAATTTTCTTGTTTCGCCATCCGATTTCCACTCTCGAAACAAACACAATAGTTTCTGTAATTTAGTTGAAAATCACATTAGCATTTCATTAGAAGATTATAACATACTTTCTGCAAAAAAATAGTTAAAAAACATGTTAAAAGTTGTGGTCCAATAATATGGCTCGAATGATGCACCCATCCTTCCAAATTCTAGCCAACTAAGATACTACCGATCTACTATTCTTTTGTTGGATAAGGCAAGATACTTCTGGAATTGTGTGTTAAGAGTCGATATTAAAAAGATGGTGACCCAGGCCAAGAATGTCAGCCCAAAAAAGAAACAGGAGCCCAATGGTGGAAATGACGTCGCCTTTCATAGACGGCGAAACATAATAGGAAAGTGTATAAGCGAAAAAGTATCTTAGAGAAGAAATAGAGATGGTGTTGATAGTACGATGATGATCTTACCTGTAGCATATGGCCAGGGGAGATCGTTATTAGCGTGCGCATGAATGTGTGCATTCGGCGACAAACCTGCACATACGAAATGAATACAGTGTGTAACAACATACTAAACATAAATAGGCACTTGAATGAGAAGACAAAACTGGTACCTTGAATAATAGCACAAGTATTTTCCCTACCCTCGCGCCCTGCATTTAGTCGAAAACAGTGAGTGAAAATGTATCAAACCTGCCATGTTATGTGAGAAACCACAATCTAAAAGGAAAATAAAGCTTACACAGATTGTCGTCAAAGGCATCGGTAGAACCACGGGGCATTTCATCTGCCCTTACACTTCCAGTATCTGCAACCACCAATACTTCTTTGTCCTTGGCATGTGACATTACATGTTTAGTGCGTAAAGCGGGGCATTCATTATTCAAAGTCGCGCGCAAAATGCTGGTGGGTGCAAGGTTTTTGTCGAGTTCATATGTTTACCACCTTTGAGGAATACGCGGTAGGTCTGATATATGTACTATTGTACCATCCAACTTTTTTTTGCCTTTCATAGACGAAACAGATATGGAAGCCCCTGTAGTTGGGCCATGACGTGCGATGTCAGCAGAAACAAATGGAATAGGTACACTAAAAACTCTAAGAACGGATTTACCACATGATCATGCTCTGGATTTGTTACCCTTACAGAAGGTGCCTGAATGTTGTCAAGAGCAAGCAGAACGTCTCTTTTGTTAGCTGGAAGTTGGTCAGACCCATCAGGACATATCTCATTCTGTTTATTACTTTCAACAATTCCTACAGCTGTATAAAAATAGATGTCATCAATAAAAACATGTGTGTCTAATAAGAGCATCTATGTATATGGACATAACTAAAAGCGAAAGCAGCAATACAAAGACATACTTATTGACATGTTTAAACTCTTTGTTTTACAAATGGCTGCAGATCACTAATCAAATACCACACTTTATATACCAAATACCACATAGTTAAGCAACATATAAAAAACAAAAAAAAGCTATAAACGTAAAAGAATTAGAGTGCAGAGGTACCAAAGGACCTTGGTTGTCGCTTATGAGAAGCCGAATAGAAACGCGTTGCTAAGATTCCTACAGTAACAACATCCTGTATGTAAATTATGGAAAACAAAAGCCAACAAACACCCGACATGATCCCCAACCCAATACTTGGACAGATAGTTTTACTTCTAAGAGAACGTTTTGCGCGTATCAATTCAAGTTAAGGTTAAAAAGAATTACCTGATAAAGAAAGCGCGACAATATTAATGGATATGTTGAAAGCTTAGAAGACCTGCATCTCAAATCACCCTGCACCTGATCATCCTGTACATAAAACACAAATAACATCTCATTCTAGTCGATCACTACCACCATAAAATCAACGCACTTGCAAAAAAAAAAGTACAAATTAGAAGAAAATAAAAGAACTTCGAACTTTTTTCCATACCTGCTTGTTGAATCAGTCAAACTTATGAATAATTTAACATCTATAAAAGCAACACTTAAATTAAGTAATTCGCATAAGAAAACTACAAATCAGAAAAAAACATAAACTTTGATTTTTTTCATACCGGCTAACTCCCACCTCATACGCATCCGCTTCACATTTAATTTGATGAGAATAGTTGGAAAAGCAGCGACCAATCTTAATGAAAAGATGCAATGTGCTTAGATTGGTGCGTCGTTTTAAGCCCATGTTAAACGACGTTGTATTGATCCGTGAATAAGTGTATGTATAACAATAACAAATGAGGCTCAGATTTATGAATAAATTAACGAGACCAAACACTCGACATAGCTGCAATCACCCGCTTGGTGTGACTGCCCAACCAAGATACATGTCTTGGTAAACTACGCATACTAAACAAAACAAAATCATCATCGCCTGTGCTCTTTTCCACAGATCAATACGACATAATAAAGTGCGCTTTCATTAATCTAGACCCTGGGTGCGCATGCGTAGGTTGCTGAGGTGAGTGATTCTCACTCTCTACCATCCTTCCATATTTCGCATCACCCTAACCAAGTAAAATGCACCCTATGGCACTTATGAAATGAGTAACCATGATCGCGGCCTTTGGTCAGCTTATGAGCATAATTTAGAAGCATAAATGATTGCGTTGGCTCCCGCTGGAATTTTGGGTTACAAAAAACCGGCCCAATTGTTTCTTTTAATACTCATAATATCTCACACATATCACATACAATACACCATAGTTTTCCAGAAAACATGAACACTTATTACTTGATGAAAATGTGGCTTTATGAAATTGCGCCTGTGGAGGTTGCTGAGGCGAGCGATTCTCGCTCTCTGCTATCCTTCCACTTTCCGCAAAGCTGAAAGATCATTAACATTTGAAAATAGGAATGCAAATATAAATGTGATACCACACAGTTGCCATGGCTGCAACCACAATCCAATTGTGGTTGCCCCGCCATCGGGAAATCAATCCCAAACCATAAATACGCAAATAATCCTCACCATGACTGCTATACCAAACCCAAGAAATTAGGGTTTTCAACCAGTTCTTTCAACATCAGCAATTGAACGCTTGTTCCCTAATTTTTGCACATAAACAAATTAAAGATTAAAAATTCAATCAGGCCATCTTTAAAAATTAAAAAAAACAAACCCAAGATAATATAAAGCTTGATTAGTACCTGACCCCATATCGCCAACAACGAATTCTGGTTTGATCTCAAGCACTTGACACCGCAACCAAAACCACCAACCAAACCAACTACTCTAGAACAACCGGCCAACACCACCGAAACCATGTAAATTGGTGGTAGCAACTGCACATGTTGTCAGCAGTGGCGGCCGAATTAGATTGGTGTGTGTTTTTTGTATATTTTTCATGATCAATTATTTTCACAATTGACCCAAAATTTAATTTATGAAATTTGATATATTAAAAGAATATAAGATGGATTTAAATTAAATTAAATTAAATGAGTATGTAACTAATTTTCAGGAATGTTGTTACACAAATCTCAATATAAGTGACTTAAAGGTAAATATCTTCTATTTCCACATAAGCATTAGTGAAATCATTAATAAGGTCATTAGTGATGTAATTAGTGACATAAGAGAGATTCAAAAAGATTTTGTTTTATTATATATATGGATATGAATTTTCAGGAATGTTGTTACACAAATCTCAAAATGAGGGACGTAAAGATAAATATCTTCCATTTTCACATAAGCACTAGTGACATCATTAATGATGTCATTAGTGATGTAATTAGTGACATAAAGGAGATTTTAAAAGATTTTATTTTATTATATATAGATATAGATAGATGTTTAAACTTTGACAGGTGTTCCAGATTTATTTTGATTTTTATATCATTTAATATCTTAAAAGTGTTTAGTTTAGCGTTAAGTTAATAACAGATTAACAAAAAAATCTATTTTCTACCATATAAAAAGATGTTGACTTGTCCCTACTAAAATATGATGCATATAATGTCCTTTCGTCAATGGCCTAAAACTGTTTTACGGACTCCTTTAATCTTCTGTAATGTCGTCTCAATGATTTTTAGGGTGTTGATTTTAAAAAATATTCTAATACGATTGCTATGAATTGTATTATAATTCAAACATATGACGAGTTAAAAGTTATAAGATTACATGGGTCGATTTGCCAATTTGTTTACTATATGTGCTTAATGACGAGTTTCTTACTTGATGTTCCTTCAGTATGTTGTTGTACAACTAGTGGAGTTTAATGCACATTTATGAGAAGTTGTTATATAAACGTCTAACTACTACTCACTATTCATGTTTTCGAAACTAATTTTTTATGCTAAGTACATCTACTTTGAAAATGATTTGTTTTGTAAAATATATTCGAGGTCACAAATCAATATGATTTTGGTTTATATATACAACTTTTATTTAGTAACCCGCGAAATTCGTGGGTTTATAAGCTAGTGTAAGGGGGTGTTTTTTTTCTTTTTAGTGAGGAAGAATTGGGAGCCCAAACCCTTAATGCATCTTAATTGGGGGAAACATTCTCTCTCCCTAATAAGAGGCTAATTAAGAGATTTATATGGAACCACTTAATTTGGTAAACACCCATAAGTAGGGGTGCTCAAGGTCCGAAAACCGGGCCGGACCGACCAAAACCGGACCGGACCGAGACCGATTTTGGCCAAAACACCGGACCGAAATGGTCCGGTCCGGGTCGGTCTTCGGTCCGGTCCAGTCCAACAAGGCATAATTGCCGGTTTTCTCGTAAGACCGAATCGAACCGGACTGGACCGATGACTGAAAATAAAAAAAACAGATGGACCGAGGACCTCGGTCCGGTCCGATCAGTCCGGTTCAGGCCGGTTTCTCCCTTGACCTTTACTCCAGACACCAAACTCATCCCTCAAATTCACAACCCCATCAAAACACACCCCTCAATCCCACGCGCCGCTCTTTTAAACATGAATCAAAACCACAAACGATAAAAATCATAAATTAGGTCAAAACATATTTTACCCTCCAACAACAAACGATAAAAACCAATTAGGGTTTATCTCATCATAAACCGATAACAAGGTAACACATAAATACAATTTGTTTTAATCTTATATCATTTATGTTTTTGTCGGAATTTAATTATTTTAAGGTATACATTGCTTAAATATATTGTTCTGTTTTTTTTATTAGGGTGTCTTTGTTTAAGCTTATATATGAGCTTATTAGCTTATTTGTTTTCGGCTTATTTTGAAACTAGTCATTAGCCGAAAACGTATAAGCTAATAAGCCCATAAATTAGCTTAAACATACACCCCCTAGACACACAAATAAAATAAATAAACGATAATATGCATTGAGATTATTATTTACGGTTTCGCTGTCGGTTTTTAGGGGTTTAGTGAATGATAAAAGAAAATTTGGGTAATCATGGTAGATTGTATGTGTGTATGTTTAGATATTAGTGTAGGTTAGCGATATTGACAAATAGATGAATGGTCGTAGATGTGGTTGAACAAATAATGTGAGCGTGGTAAATGTGAAAAGTTTAAGTTACTACTTTTTTTGGTTTTCGTTTATGTTGTGGTTTTTTGGATTTCGGTGATGAAGAATTGTGTATGAGGTGTTTGAGAATTGAGATTGGTTGGTTATTTTGTCTGCTTATTAATAAGAACTTATAACTTGTGAGCTGCTAAAAAATAAGCACTTCAGTATATAGTGTTTGGATATGCTTATTTTGAAAAAAAATAAGACCAAAATTGTTATATATGTTAGATTCTTTCTATCTAATTTACTTATATTCAGTTTTTAGTTTTATCTCAAACGAGCACTTTGAAATAAGCATGTCTCAACGTGCTTATTTTGCCCCAAAATAAGCAGCTAAGCAGAAAAATATATGCAATCCCAAACATGTTCTATGTATACATTTTGTGACTCTCTGACGTTGTTTTAACAACTTTGTCAGTTAAACTTGGAGAATTTGAATTAGTACCGAGAATGGTAAACCAAGAGACGGAGAATGCTACAAATGCTGAAAAAAGGAAGTTACCAGAAAAAAGCTCGGATTTGGTGGATGATGAGACTAAGAACGTAGAATTGTCATCTAAGAAGCAACGGGTTGTGGCAAGGACTTGTGTGCATGAGGTAGCAGTTCCGAATGGGTTTGTACCTAGTAAGGACCAAACTATCCATGGGACGTTATCGGATCCAGTTTTTAATGGGGAGATGGCTAAAACGTATCCATTCGTTCTCGACCCGTTTCAGCAGATATCGGTGTCGTGTTTAGAGCGGAAAGAGTCTGTTTTAGTATCAGCGCATACGTCGGCTGGGAAAACTGCTGTTGCAGAGTATGCGATTGCTATGGCTTTTAGAGACAAACAAAGGGTTATCTATACGTCTCCGTTAAAAGCTTTGAGTAATCAGAAATACAGAGAATTGAGTCAGGAGTTCACTGATGTCGGTTTGATGACAGGTGACGTAACACTTTCACCTAACGCAAGTTGTTTAGTTATGACAACTGAGATTCTTAGAGGAATGCTTTATAGAGGATCGGAGGTTTTAAAAGAAGTTGCATGGGTTATATTTGACGAGATTCACTACATGAAGGATCGCGAACGAGGAGTAGTTTGGGAAGAAAGTATCATATTTTTGCCTCCGGCTATTAAGATGGTGTTTCTTTCCGCCACTATGTCGAATGCTACCGAGTTTGCGGAATGGATTTGCAATATACATAAACAGCCTTGTCACGTGGTGTACACTGATTTTAGACCCACACCTTTGCAGCATTATGTGTTTCCTGTCGGTGGATCAGGATTGTATCTTGTGGTTGATGAGAATGAACAGTTTAGAGAGGACAATTTCTTGAAGCTGCAAGACACTTTCACTAAGCAGAAGCTAATGGGTGGAAATCAAAGCGGAAATTCCAAATCGGGTGGGAGAATTGCTAAAGGAGGAAATGCTTCTGGTGGATCTGATATATTCAAAATCGTTAAGGTACTTGTTTATGTTTTTTTTATATGTCTTCCTTTAATCTTCTTTGTATCTTATTTTCAGCATGTGTTTGATTTGCTTTTACATAATTAGTTTTAATGGTTGGTGAACATATTCTGCTCCTGGTTTCTGCTCCTTTTTGAGCTCTAGCATAAGTTACTGTCTTAGGGTTAAAGAAAATTACTGAGAGACTCATTTTCAAACTTCCCTAAATTTTCCACCAAAAAGTATTTTTTGGTCATTTGGTCTATTTGTTTAAGTAAATATTTTGAATTTTTGAACCACTACGAATGTGACGATTACTACTACAAACAAACACACCCAAGCACTACTATTTTGGATCACGTTCATTTACAAGTAATTATCAAAGTATTCAACATCACATAATCACTCTCGAAAAGCATTTCCATACACCATCTTTGGCGCTCTGATTTTTAAAATGAAAAAGTAATGTTATTACTGTTCTCAAGGAGTGATTCTTAATGTTTCAGATGATCATGGAAAGGAAATTTCAACCAGTTATAATCTTCAGCTTTAGCAGAAGAGAGTGCGAGCAACACGCTATGTCAATGACCAAACTTGATTTCAATACCCAGGACGAGAAAGATATGGTGGAGCAAGTCTTTAAAAACGCATTACAGTGCCTCAGTGAGGAGGACAGAGACCTTCCCGCAATTGAATTAATGTTGCCACTATTGCAACGAGGCATTGCTGTTCATCATTCTGGCCTTCTTCCTATTATCAAGGAACTTGTAGAACTCTTATTTCAAGAAGGCCTTGTAAAAGCACTCTTTGCAACTGAGACAGTAAGATTTCTTTTCAGAAAATCATTTCAAGTTTTAATTTTAGATAACGCTAATATATTTCACATGTATTAAATATGTGGCAGTTTGCTATGGGATTGAACATGCCTGCAAAAACTGTAGTATTTACCAGTGTTAGGAAATGGGATGGTGACAGCCATCGGTATGTAGGATCTGGCGAGTATATCCAGGTGCATATTATAACATTGTAATAGAATATATTGCCCTTCAAAAATATAAAAAAATAACATTTTAATAGATTAATATCTGCGCTTTATCTTGCAATGGGTTTCTTGTTGTGTTTGTGTGTTTTAATAATTCTAGATGAGTGGGAGAGCTGGACGTCGTGGCAAAGATGAACGGGGTATATGTATTATAATGATTGATGAACAGGTATTAACTAAAGCTTCCTACTTAATGAACAACCAAATGCACAAACGCTTGCATGCTTGCCATCCAAACTTTACAGTCAGATTATCTCTATGACTTGAAAAAACTATATGAAATCGGAGGAATAACTGACTTTTTCAATTGTTAAGTTTTTGCTTCACTGAATGATTTGTTGATATAAAAATTTGTGTTCTGGTGGGCCTTTTACTTTATTGAGGGGATTTAGACATGTTTTTATGATTTAATCTTTACTTCTAATGCTATGTTTGTGGGGTTGCACCGGATAAGAAAAGTAACAGAATGCTTCATTTACCATTATATTTTTGTGTTTACAATTAGATTACTTTATCAGTTTCTATGAAATGCATAGATCGTTCAAGTGTATATTGAAATAATCGTATTTTCCGATAAACAAATGACGTCATCTTTCTCCATGAAAGTTTAGGCTTTCTTTAAATTATTTTTATGTTATGGATTGGTTGGTAATGTTTTTATTCCTGTTGACATCTGAGGCATATAGCATCTGAATTAAAATATTTAATAATATCAACATACTCTATTTTCAGATGGAGATGAATACTCTCAGGGACATGGTGTTGGGTAAACCAGCTCCTTTGGTCAGTACATTCAGGCTGAGCTATTACTCTATATTAAACTTGATGAGACGATCCGAGGGTCAATTTACTGCAGAGCATGTTATCAAAAATTCATTTCACCAGTTTCAGTATGAAAAGGTTTCTTCTCAACCAAAATTTTGCCACTGTTTATCTTGTTTTATATCTGTATATAGATTGATGGCTTCTAACATGTCTTTCTATCTGTTTCAGACCTTACCTGATATAGGCAAAAAGGTCGCCACGCTAGAAGAGGAAGTAGCTAAGCTTGATGCTTCTGGAGAGGTAACTTTTGTAAATTCGATTGAAACCAGTTATTCAGTTTCTTGACTTCTTCAGTGCATAATAAACCTCTTTGTTTTGTATTTTCTTTGATAGGCTGATGTTGCTGAATATCATAAGCTTAAGCTTGAAATGTCTGGACTTGAGAAGAAGATGATGGCAGAAATTACAAGGCCTGAGAGAGCTCTATTGTATCTTCTACCTGGTAGACTGGTATGTGATGAGATCGATAATCTGTGTTTCATTTATTTTAATGCTAATCAATGCTCCATTTGTGTGGTCAAACTTATTTATCTGGTAAAACTTGTTTGACGCAGGTTAGGGTTAGAGAAGCTGGAACAGATTGGGGTTGGGGAGTAGTTGTCAATGTGGTAAAAAAACCCGCCCCACCAGTTGGCTCATTGCCTGCTTCACGTGGCAGTAGCTATATAGTTGACACTTTGCTTCATTGTTCTATTGGTTCAAGTGAAAGTGGTTGTCGTCCTAAGCCATGTCCACCACGTCCTGGTCAGAAGGGAGAAATGCATGTGGTGAGTTATGACTTTTGCATCTTGTAATGATTCAGTCATTTTGTTGGCAATCTAGTTTTAGTTGCACACGTTTTGTTAGTTAAATCCAGAATTGTTAATGACGTATGACGGTATGAGTTAATCCTGTGTGATGTAAACTAAAAACCCATGTTCAGGTTCCTGTTCAATTGCCCTTGATATCAGCATTGAGCTCGCTCAGAATATCAATTCCTTCTGATCTCCGTCCAATGGAAGCTCGCCAAAGTATACTTTTGGCAGTACAAGAGCTTGAAAAACGTTTTTCTCAAGGTCTTCCAAAACTTAATCCCGTGAAGGTACATATGAGCTTCTTTATATTAAATCACTTGTCGAGTTGGAACTTTGAATGTGGATTTGAAACTTTCTATTGAGAAGTCCTTTTTCTTTGTTTCTTTCTAATAATAATCAAGTATACATGCATGTGCTGGAAACTAATTTTCCTTGTCGATATACAATGTTTGCATTCATCAATAGGATGATCTCAAACTCAAATGCATGTATTCGCAGGATATGGGCATAAAAGAACCTGAGTTTGTTGACCTGGTTGGTCAGATTGAGAAACTGAAAAGTTTTGTTGCTGTCACACTTTTTAAATCATGGTTAGGGCAATAACGTCATTTTTTCATGAATAGTATTTGCTTTTGAGGGAAGAGCGCAGTTTCTTTTCTAGATATTCACTGATGAATGCCAAACACAATCTTTTGAATGTTTCAGTCTCAGGATGAAAATCAGATCCAGTCTTTCAAGAGGAAAGCAGAAGTGAATCATGAAATTCAACAGTTGAAAACAAAAATGCGCGATTCCCAGGTAATCTATCGTATATTACATGTATAATTTCTGTAATCATTGGTTTGTATGTACATTGGCGAGCAGTACTCAGTAGTACTTGTATTACACATTACATGTTCTCGGTTTACATTTATAAAATTGATTTTATAACTAATTGAAATGCAGCTTCAAAAATTTCGAGATGAGCTCAAGAACCGATCACGTGTATTAAAGAAGCTTGGACATATTGATGCTGAAGGAATAGTTCAAGTGAAAGGCCGTGCAGCATGTTTGATTGATACGGGAGATGAACTTCTAGTCACTGAGTTAATGTTTAATGGTAATAAAACAAATCAAATGGGACATATAGTATTTAGGATGTGCCTGCATGGTATAGATTTGATTACAATAATGATCAGGTAACCTTTATGATCTCGACTCATATCAAATTGCAGGCCCTTGCAAAGGTTCGCTTTATTCCTGGAGATCAATCAAATGCCGTGCACTATCCAATAAGATCAGAACTTTCTTAAACCCATTTGCAAAGCTTCAGATATGTGCCACGTTAGTATAGCAGGGTTACAACGCCATATAACCCTCTTACTTGGGAGTTTTTAACCAAAGATCACTAAATTAATACATTATTTGTAAATGTGCAGATACAACATGAATGCAAATTGGAAGTTAACGTGGATGAATACGTGGAGGCAGTAGTTAGACCTTTCTTGATGGATGTCATATATTGTTGGTCAAAAGTAAGTGTTCTTTCTAGTCTATCCAGTTAATAGCTTCATTATTTGTTTAACTCATGCTTTCGAATATGGTCTCTTCTATCTTTTTAATTAGCCAGAATTGTCAGGATTGTTATTTATTCTCGTCATTACTAGCAGTATAGAAGTTAACTAACGAGACTTCTATGGTACTTTCTATTCTTTCAGGGGGCATCGTTTTCTGAAGTTATACAAATGACCGATATCTTTGAGGGGAGTATTATTAGACTTGCGAGAAGGCTTGATGAGTTTCTAAATCAGGCAAGTAACTTATGCTCATTGGGTTACGGTCCCTCTATTAACAATTCGCACGAAACTTCTGTTACTAACTTTATTCTAAAATAATACAGTTTTATTTAAAGGCAAGCGTTATAATAAACGATCAAACTAATCTAAAATGTATTCATCGAATATGTAACAGTTGCGTGCTGCTGCTCAGCTGTTGGAGAAGCTGAGTTAGAAGAATAGTTTTGCGCCGCCAGTGTGAAATGCTTGTAGAGGCTTATGTTTGCAAAAATCTCTAATATCTGTAAGTAGGCTTGCTATGTACGATTTATTTTAGATTTCTAATGGCTCGTTTAGATTGATAGATACTCCACATAAAGTTAGGTGGTTTGTGGGGTTCTATTATTCAATTATAGCAATGGGTGCTTATATTTATTTACGACAGCCAAGTTTTTAGCATTTCTGTTGGTATCTCACCCTGTTTGGGTGATGTTGTACTGGTGTAAATTGGCAGCTGTATTTGTGTTTTGCTCTTCCCATCCCGTTAAAGATATTTCTTTTTTCAAATTTTGAGTTAATGATGGCACCTACATTATACTCTTACACATTTCACAATCAAAACGCCACCGTTTTTACACAATTTCACTGTTCATTTTAAGCACTGTAGCACTGCTACAGTGCTGGTTTCTAACATTTAAATTTTCTTGTTCTGAGCCGTAGACTTGACGTATATATATTTGGCGTTGTACTTTTTGAAGTGTTTACCAATTTATTTTGCTTTCAAACACATGAAGCAAACAAATTGTGCTTATTTTGTGCTGACATAAGCACTTTCTTTAAAAAGAACCAATAAGGTGTTCTTTTTAAGTTTATCTTTTCATAAGCTTTAAGCTGGAAAATATGCAGTTGTACACGTACAGACCCAACTCGCATGTTTAAGATCTCAAATGACAAACTTTTCTCTTAAGTTAAAAAAATAACTTGTTCGAGTCCAATTAGAGTGTTCTTTGTAGTGGTTATTGGCGCTACATTTTGTATCTATGTTTTTTATCTATTCGTACGTGCTTTGCTTTCAATCATATCTCCTTTTCTCATGCCAACAAAATAGTAGACATAGCTGAGATCCAATAATGTACAAATAGGAGTGCGACATCTTGTTTGCACACCCTTGTATAGACACCTATGAAGTCGACCACTTTGTCAATCGAGTAAAGAGGCAATAGTGTGTTTTTATTATTAACCTTTTTAAAAGCAAACAATATAAATGCGTCCGCAAAGTTAGAGAGAGCAGTCAAGTTTACAAAAGATATCTTCAATAGTAGTTTCGAGTTTTGACCTTTTGCATATAATCAATCAAATCTGGGACTTGAAACTAGTTCCCAAGTCCATGAAATACTACATCAAAACATTAGGTCGCATTTTAATCCTTGTAACCATCAATGTAATCGCATTGATTACAGAAAATTATGCGCAACTTATCAATAAGATAACCGAGTCTTGTAATAAAGTCTAAAACACGCATATTGTACATCAAAGTAGCATAAAGCAAATACATTAATATATATAATTTCCCATCGGTTAAACAATAGATGTATTATCAACAACAGAACAAGCTGCTGAACGCTGAACAGCTATGCGTCGATGGGTTGTACATCGTGCCTGACTCATTGTACCCCAATAAATAGTTATTTCGAACCATCTGTTACATTACAAACTATAAACAACCAAAAGGTTGAAACAAAACTTTAAAGTTACAAGTTAAAAAATAAACACTAGCCCAAAATCCCTCTTGCACCTTACATACTCCACATTACCATTCTTCATAGTTTTCATTGCCGCCGAACATATAACTTATTCTGGGTTCATTTTTGAACCAAACTAAGTATTTCATATTCGTTATTTATATCTATATAGGTATTTATATAAATATATATAAGATGTATATTCGAAAACTTTTATGCTACAGCCATCCCGGCAGGCAGCTGCATAGGACTGGAGCACATAGGGTCAACGCATTCTGGCTGTTTCCTCACCCTTGATGCATACTTTTCTTTGTGTTCATCAATGGAGATCTGCTTGTACCGGCATTCCTCGCTACAAAATGCCTTGTCACCTCTACAAATTAAAAGAGGAGAGACAATCAGCAACAAGTAGATGTTTGTTATCATTAGTTATTTCTTGAAACAGTAACTATTCATATAAAAATCTATGAGAGGCTTGAATATACTAATTCTAATACTAATTCAATAAACCTAAATGCTATTCGACGATGTTCGCAGCATTTTCAAGTGTCGACAAGATTTCAAATAATAGTTTTCTCTACAAACAGCGTCTTTAGGGTACATACATGCCCTAACTTGTAGTCCTGCCCATGGAATTAAGAACAGAGAAGACGACAGAAATTGGTTGTAACCTAAGTACGTACTAGATCATCATGCTGTCTTCCTTATAGACAAGGGTATCCTTAAAACAAGCAATTGACTTGGACAACGGTGTATCAAACAGCCTGGATGTACAAGATCTTGATTGCATCATAAGTTACTGACAAAAGGGAAGCCATGATCTTACACAAACTAGAAACATGGGCAATCTATAGCTTAATTCTTACTCAATTAAAGCCGTTGACTAAGCCAAGCGTGTGCTATCTAGCTAACAGACAAGCATCGCATTCGGTTTATGAAATAATAAAAGCAAGAAAATATAACATTATAGTTGAATTTGCGAGTGTTTTCTATTGCATATTTCATGTATATCATTTGTTAAGAAAGTAACTAAACGAATTACTAAGCTTGTCAAAATGGTTAGGACTTGGAGAAAATACTCCATAATTCAGAACCATAAAGCCTAAAAGTACTGAACTGAAATCCTACTTTCGGGTATGATCCACTGGAATCCTACACGTTAGACAGTAACAACGATTTAATCACCTGAATATTGTTCTTTGACTCTTTCTGAAAACAATATTCATTTGATGCCATACAATAGTTAGCTACTGAGCTCAAGTTAGATCTTATAATTGGATTACTCATTTCTAAAAGACTCCATAATCACCTACTAAAACAAAACTAACAAAAGATATATTGTAGTAATAACATCAATAACAAACATAACTTAAGAAAACACAAATCTTAAAGAACTTAAATCCAAAAGCACAAAACTTTACATCAACAAACATCAAATTAACTGGAACAAAAACAAACCCATATCACAAAGCCATCAAATAGCACCACAATTCACAATTCAACATAACCATAGCATAATCACATCAAATTAAGTGTAATTAACTAATGATTTGCAACTTGCAAGAACAAGCATAACTTAAGAAAACCGAACAAAAACACAAATTCTAATCAATCAAAATCCTAAAAGCACAAAACTTTACATCACCAAACATCAAATTAACTTAATGAATCATAAAACATAACCACAAAAAGTAACAAAAAATAATATTTTCATACCTATACATGAAAATATCCAATCCATGAAGCTTCTTCTTGCAAAGACAACAACAACTCAAGAAATCAACTTCTTCAAGCACCATCACACCACCACTACTAACCACTGGTGGTGATGGTGCACAAAACACACCACCACCATAACCACCACCACCATTAGTACTACTAACCCAAAAACTATTGACACCAATCTTTTTCTCAATCCCATCATCAAAATACTCTCTTTTCTTAATCAAATTATTCCCAACATGTGATATCACACAAGTATACTCTTCCAATAACTCAATATCAACATCATTTTCCTTAATGGGTCTATTACTAAAAATAGGAATTGGGTCAGATCTTGGTGAAACTGCAAAAACAGTGTTTTGAGTACCATTTTGACCCATTTCATTATCCAAAGCAACCACAATTCCTAACCCAACAACCCCATGTTGTTCCTTAAATCTTTTTGGTTTTTGATCATTGGAATTTGATGAAGATAAGAAAAAAGGTATCTTTTTTAATGCTAATCTTGATTTATTAGTAGTTTTTCCATTAAAATTAGTCATTTTTTTATCAAGATTTTAAAAGGGTGTTATCAAGATTCAATCTTTTTGCTTCTTCAGTTGTTTTTATTACAACAAATCATCAGAAACAAAAAGGGTTTTTGTGGAAACTGAAAAAGATTGAAAATATGAACAGATTTGAGTTTTTGATATGTATATATATACATACATATATGTATGTATATATGTGTGAGAAAGAGAGAGAGAGAGAGGGAGAGAGATGGCTTTAGAGAGAAGTGCCACCTGCTCTCTTGTTCCTCTGCTGCTGCTTCTTCAAAGAAATAGGCTCTTCATGAGCTTTAATAAGAAAGAGAGAGAATAAAGAAGCCATAATGGTATTCTAGTAAATATATCATAATTGAGGGGTTAAGTGTTGTTTTGCTTTTTTGAATATTTTCATTTGACTTCCTTTGTGTTTGTGTGTTCATATCTTTTGCTCCTTTTGGAGTTCTTGTGTTCAGTTTTACTTCTAGTGTTTCTTTATTACCATTTCTTCAATAATAACAATGCTATCGAATCATGCGGGGAGCAGGGTATGAGAAGGTATGATATAGAGCATCATACTTTTTCACGATATAAGAGAGACTGCTTCTAGAAAAACATCCTAATGTAGTATATGTAGGTATATACATGGGTAAATATGTAGTATGTAATATATGTATTTGTGTGTGTATACATTGCTATGTCTAGTAATTCACTGAAATTCGATATAATATCTTTGGATCTTCAAGCTTTCTTCTAAGAAACTTTTGATGATTACGACAAGCGAAAAGGATCTTTGAATTCACAAAATGTTTGGGTTTATGAAATTATCAAACATTTAGATTAGTAGCGTATGAGTTGGTCCTTTAGATTGTATTGTACTCGCGTACTTAGTAATTCTTTGTACATGATGAATTTCATATAGCAGTTTTACCAACACTTGGTTTGCAGAACGTGTAGATATCGAACATTTAACAGAATGAAAAGTTTGATTGAAAAATATATTTTTTGTCATTTACATACTCTATCAGAACTTCAATAGAACACGTAAAGTTGCATCAAAAAGTTGAAGCACGGGAATGACTTGTAGGAATAATATTGTAAAAGTTCATTAGAGTCACTTCAATCATGCATAAAACTTTTCTTTGAACGGCGATCATGTATAGAACTGTTGCATCATATAGAAAGATTGTTGTTTCTTCAACAATTTTAATCTCTACTCATCATATTCGTGCATAATTTTTGCGTGTACGTTTCAGTGATGTATACATGTACTTATACATATGTGTGCATATAACTCATATATCAACGTACTAGTTCATTTTGATTTCATCATGTGTGCTTTTTTGTCATCAAGATTTCTATGTGGTAATGGCTAAGAACCTTTCAAATATTCCAATGCAATTTGGGAAATTAAAATTGTACGTGCCTAAAATTGTACGTGCCTAAGTTCCCATCATCATAACAAACCTTAATAATGATTGAACTAAATCATTCACTATTTGCCAAACAAACCTAAAGGATTGCCAAACATTACTAATGTGTTATTGGTTCCAAGTACTTTAACGTCCAATAGAAGGCATTTTTCGGTATATAGACGAGTTGATGACTGGCTCACAATCATCTCAAGTATCTTTGATTGTACATGATAACGCGTTTCTAAAGTTACAATGTGATGTTTCGACAAAAAAACATAAATGGGTTGTCAAGTTACATCATCAGAGAATAATGTTGCTTCGGTGACGTTGTGATATCTTACATAAAGTGCTAGTTATTGAATCGTAAACGGAGTTTCGTTATTTATGGTTCGTGATTAAAACTTTGATTATGAGAATATATATTTTTGTTCTGTTGACAGAATAAATATACAGTTTGCCTTGTGTATGATGGTGTTTTAGGAAGGTTATGAAATACTAAACTGTAGGATTAATATGTAATTTTGTAAACTAGAAGGACTGTTTCATCCATTACTGTAAACATCAAGGATAATATATTGTATTTTATTCCTTGTTTTCTTCTCCATATTTCTTGATTTTTTATTTTCATCTATCTTTTTATAAGAATATAATAATTTCTGCCAATCATACCTACAAAGATTCTTTTCTGATTATTATTTTATTATTTAATGCCAAATGGAGACATATTGTTTCAAATGAATATTTTTTTTGTGATATGTACTTCTCTTTATTTTTCTATACTTTATTGAGATATTCTTTTTATATTTTACAATAAAATTGTATATATTTTCTCTTTTATGTTTTAAAGCTTTGTTACAATGTCAAAGTTATACATACTTCTTTTATGTGAATATTGACACCTCTTATTTTTTTATTTAAACTTTTAATAATTTAGTTTTATTATAAAACTACAGAAATAAAAATCTAGAACAGAAAATATAAAGTTTGATATAATAAAAGTATTAAAAGACATAAAATACGAAAAAGAAAACGATAAAAACTGTCTTTTCATGTTCACAGACTGATAAAAGTAGCTTGAGGGGGTACTATTAACCACTAAAAGGGGGAGGGAAGAGGGAAGAAGGAATGGGGGTTACCTCTAGCATCACCCTTGTTGCAATCGTATATGACTTTTTTTACTATGATTTCTGATCTTTTGACCTACAAATTCACGAGTTTTGAACTTGTCATACAGACTTAAACCGGGTAAAAAAAACTTATTTTCAAAAGAGCAACGTGACTATTTCAGGATTGTTTGCACTTATCAGGAACTTAACTTGAAAGATCTCACATTTTATGACGATAGTCATAAGTTTTTTTTTACACTAAAGTATTGTTTGTTTTATTAAAATGTTTTGAGTCTTATATCTGAGTGTCATATTTTACTATTAAGAGGTGGCTAAAAGTGTGAATCTAAACAAAATAATGTTGTTTATTTTTGCATAATTGTCCGAATGATTAATTGTTCGTTTATGCTATTTATTTATTAAACCATCTTAATGCGATGAATACGTAACTTG
>BQNB010051722.1:0-40838 GCA_026074375.1 Tanacetum coccineum | reverse complement strand
AATAAAATTTAATCTTAGATTAATTCTCACCATTAGATCAAACCCAAATGGATGGTGAGGATTTGTCCCTCGGTATGTGGGTAGAAACTTGTATGCAAATGAACTTTTCTCTATATATCGATATCGTCATAATATATAGGGAATAGTAAATGCATTTTCTGTTTATGATATTTGACAAACGATCCTCCCTTACTAGCCTATACTGTAAAAAGGGAATTATGTTTATTTGACTCACATCTTATAAACGATCAAATTTTGCAATCAGCACTTGTTGGAAAGCTGCACTTGTATCTTTCTTCGATGCCTTAATCTTCCACTGATTGAATTACCTTACCAAAAGTTATAACTCTGTTTTTGTTTAAATTCCTTTAACAAAACAGAATTTTCACTACCAAAAGTTAAAGCCTGTGCTTCATAAAACCAAGTAGCATCAACGGTGGCATTTCATATAGATACTTGCAAATTTCTTTCTTTACAAATCTATCATAGCCTGCTTTCCTGTTTAAATACGAACCGAATTGTTTTATATCATTGTAGTCATTTATTTAATTAAACAGATTCATCATGGATCGAATACCTTCAAACATCATATTCGAAATCTTCTCAAGAGTACCCGCTAGATGTTTGGCTCGATCCCGGTGCATATCAACAGTATGGTGCAAGTACATTGATGATCGTTACCTAACGATCATTCATGACAAACGATTAGTAGAAGAACCAACACCCATCCTATACCATCAACACCTTTGTATTAAGAAGATAACCCTTAGCCTATGTTTCCATGTCACTGAATCTAAACAAGCTGGAACAGCTGATCTTGTCTTCAAGCCGACAAAGGGCTCGTTTTTGGAGTTTATACGGAAGAAGCCACTCTCTAGATCTTCTGTAGTAAGAATTGAAGCCCGAGGTTCTTGCGATGGCCTGATTTGTTTTATCACGAAGATGATGGTAGTGATACCTCGATGGCTGTGAACATCCTCTTAGAAAAGCGTGTTATGCGCTTCCACCATTTCCGCTGCTATATGAAAAGCACATGCGCAGAGAAGTCGTGTGGCCTTAGGTTTTGATGCTTTCACCAACACAAGGAAGATGGTGTGTGTTTGTTAAAAGAATATAAGCCACCAAATAAAGCCTGATATGGTGAAGAAAAATCCCATTATGCACAATGTGCATGTATTTGGCACAACTCATGGCGGAAATACCCCAGTCCCGACGTATTCCAATAACAGTTTAGAATGCCTATTTGCAATTTGTTAGTCTGCATTGGTTGGTCAGTCATACTGACAAGAAAGCCCGAATATTGTAGAAGAGAAGTAATTTGGTTTTGAAGTAAATAAGGAGGAATGTGTGGTTAGATTGAACGTCGAAAAAGAGTGTGTGAAAAAGGAGAAACATAATAGATGGTTCTCTCGATGGAGTTGGATGTAACAAAATGGAGACGATGGATAGAGTGAGTAGTAACCATGGAGGTGGTATATAAAGCAAAAAGAGAATGGGTGCCACACTGCAGTTTTTAAAAATATATTAATTTCTTGATGGCTACATGGAGGATTATGGTTGTTGGAAAAAAGACGGGATATGTTACAAAACTTATCCGACTGGAAAGAATGCAGTTTTATATGTATACAATCTGAAAAGTGGGCCGATTTACATAACACCAACATTTGCTGGTCGGACTTTGGTCCAAATATTTTATGTACCGAATTCCCTACTTCAATCCGTGGCATCAACACAAATTCATTCTCCATGAAAAAACTGTTCGTGAAGAAAGTTTGTCACCATATAAAATATATACAACTAAACCATCTCACATGTCATAAGCAGCCACTGAACCCACAACCATTGGTAGTTGTTGGGAAGTTCTTCACACAACAAGGGGTACCATCACGACACAAGCCCTTTGGTAGCTGCTGACATATACTATCTTTTTGTTAGGTAGCAAATTTTAGATTAATTAGTGTTTATACCTTGTCTTCAATCCATGGCATCAACACAAATTGCTTCTCCATAGAAAAAACTAATCAGAAAACAACTAAACTGAAGAATAGCTGACGACATATACTCCCTTTTTGTTAGGTAGCAAATTAGTTTAGTGTAGTGTCGTTTCCTGAGTGATTGGTTTTTGTATCTTGTTACTTCCATTTTGCTTTCATATAACATGCGACTAAGAGTGGTTGAGACCAAGAATCTTTACAGTTTACACTGCTTCTGTTAAGTACTAATATTTTGTTCAAAATGGACGATAACCGGATGATCTAGTATTTCATACAATATCACAACATTTTGGACCCGAATTAGTTGTCATATTTTTTGTATGTAACTCGACTCCTGTAGTGGCATGGCAGATATGGTTGGTCCCAAATTGAACGAATTCATTCAAGATCAAGTTATTACGTATCCGTGTTGGTTATTTTGTATTTTGTTAGCTGCAGAACGCCTAAAGTGTTGACCCATCAACCCATTGTGCTGAAAAACCAGCAATAAATGTACTTTATTGATTTTTTTTGGTGTGTAACATATAATCTCAGCTTTTCTACATTTAAAGAAAACCCTTTTAAAGAGGGAGAAAATTGATGAAAATACTAAATACAAAGGTCAATTGATCTTCTCCTACTACTGCTTACCTAAAAAAACAAATGTCTAATAACTTTTTTCTTTCATTTTTTAATTATTTTTTATTTATAACATTTTATAGTTTTTTTATATTTTTATGCTTTTAATTTTTTTATTATTAATTTACTATTATATTTTTCCATGCGCACATGTTCTCATAGCGTGCTCAATGTTCTTTTGATGCGGCTCTTCGTTCTCCTCTGGAGCGTATTCTGGTCCTAGATTTGGTGATTGGCAGTGGAGGCTATCCACTTTACCCTTTGCATTTGAGGGGCTTGGTGTCTACTCTACAGGTGATGTTTTAAACTATGCATTTCTTGCGTCTAGACTCCAATCTACAAGTTTGCAGACTAAGCAGCTCCGACATTCTGATATTATAACTTCAGGTCCTGCTTTTGACAATGCCTTGAATGCTTTTAATACGAAAATAGAGATTGATATTTTGAGTAATCCAAGTGAGGTCGCTGCACCCAAACTTATGAAGAAACTGGCAGATATATATTTCACACATATCACTCAAACGGCTGAATCTACATTTTCCATATCTAATCGATAAATGGCCCTATGAAAGTCTCAAACTGAGGACCACACTTCTGATTAGCTTAGGGTGGTCCCAATATCTGGGTTGGGACAAACTATGAATGGTAGGACTTACCGGTGTGTGTTATGCTATCGGTTGGGCGTTCCCTTGTTCTCTGTTTTGAAGCCGTGCTCAGCTTGCTCCAAGGTTTTTGCGGGGGATATTTACAGAGACCATGTTGTATCACGTGCCGGTGTTATTGGTATCAAGCATCAGCATAACGTTGTGCGTGACACCTTGGTAGACATATGTTTCCGGTCAGGAATTTTGGCTGGAAAAGAAGTTGATATTGGCCTTAGTGGAGGACGTGATAAACCCTTACGCCCTGCAGATATGTTACTCTATTCGTGGGACGAAGAGCTTGATGTGTGTATGGATTTGACAGGGTCCTCACCTTTGACGCAGACTGGGATGGTTGATTTTGTGCCCGGTCGTGCGGTGATTGATGCATCACATCGTAAACGGGTCAAGTACGAGGCTAAATGTGCAGACATCGGATATGGTTTTCTCCCATTTTTATTTTACTCGCTTGGAGAATTAGAGAAGGATGTTGTGACCCTACTGAAGCGGATCCAAAAGTTCTCCATGACTCAAGACATTGTAGCACGTGCTGTTATTCAAATTTTTAATAGGATTAGCTTTGCTATAGCTAAAGGAATGGGGGTTCAGCTAGTATCTCGGCTCTCCACTAACTTTTTATAAGTATCCTATTTCTTCTAATAAAGTGATAATTATAAATAAATAAATAAATAATAATAATAATAATAATAATAACAATAATAATAATAATAATAATAATAATAATAATGCGTATTAAAATAAGAAACTAATTATGGAAATAAGAAATTAATTAAGGGTATATGGGTAATTTAAAACAAAACGCTAGAGCATTTGCTTGAAACGCTTCTTTATCAAGCATTTCAATTTGAAGCAATTGCATAAAATCCAAATTCTAATTGTTTTGTTGCCAAACAAGCTTTTCAGCAAAACCGCTAACTTCTTATCGCTTACCGCTCCAAAACGCTTCCAAATTTTAGCTACCAAACATGACCTTTATGTCATTTCAACCATCTAAACAATAAACATGCACTTCACCGTCAACTTAACAGATTTAATGGGTCAAAGACCAATTTTGTTAAACCCGTCAAACTACGTGAACTATTTATGCAATTAACTCTAAAAACAATACTTTAAAAAGTAAAAATCCTAATATAAAAGATAAAAATATATATTCTCACACTCAAACTCAACTCTCTCTGGTATGATCCACCACTAATGCAGGTTCAACTTAATTTTCAGCTTCTTTGTGCTTATTAATAATTCATCAAACATGAAACCCTAAGGTAAAAAAGTTGCTGAATTTATGCTTATATGTCTTCGATTGCTGAATCGTATGTGTATGGCAAGTAATGCTTGACTGACTTTAAAATGTAGACCTTAAAATTTATGCTTATATGTCTCCGAAACACGTAACTAAGCTGTGTGTTTTTTAAAGGTTTTGTAGATTGTATGTGTAGACCAAGTGTTTGACAAAATGCTTGACTGACTTTAAAATGATTTTGCATTGTTGATATGAACTTGAATATGTTTTGAATTTAAATACCGCCATACCCTTTGTAGTGTACTAAGGTTTAGTGCTAATACTTTAGGAATGATGTCTGTTCTAACTTGTAAGTTTTTTGGACATGTTTGTGTGCTTCTACGCAAATGCACTTGGTTAGATACGGGCTAGGTACCTACTTTCAGTATGTGAATGGTAGGTTTTTTGTTGTTTTACTTTGTTTTTGTCCCCTGCATAGTTATCTGTTTTGTATAGGGTTAATGGCATATAATAACGAATTTTATTGATTGGTGGAATATAAGCGAGTCTTTATAAAAATCCTAAATCGCGAAAATTGGATTTTGATTCACAGGTCCCAACACCCATCCTATACAATCTACATGGATATATTACCTTCAAATATCATATTCAACATCTTCTCAAGAGTACCCGTTAAATGTTTGGCTCGATCCCGATGCGTATCAAAAATATGGTGTAACTACATTGATGATCCTTACCTTGTGGTCATTCATGACAAACGACTTGTAGAAGAACCCACATCCATCCTATACCATCCACACCTTTGTCATGAGAAAATAACCCGCAGCCTGTGTTTCCATGTCAATGAATCTAAAAAACCTGTTGGAGCAAGCGATAATTATGTCTTGGAGGTGAAAGAAGGCCCGTTTTTGGAGTTTGTGCGCAAAACACCTCTCTCTCAATCATCTTATGTCAAAATTCGAGTCCAATGATCTTGCAATGGGCTGATCTATTTGTCACAAGACGACGGTAAAGTGGTAACCTCGCTGGTTGTGGTGCATCCTCTAAGGAAAGAATGTTACGAGCTTTCACCTCTTTCTATGCATTTTGATGAAGGCATGTTCCGAGGCTCGTGTGGGTTTGGTTTTTTGATGCTTCCACCAACAATTTGAAGATGGCGTATGTTTTGTGTAAAAGTAACAAGGTATCTAATAACCCTGATATGGTGAAGAAAAAATTTATGCAAATGGCATGATTTGGCACAAAAACTCATTGGCGAGAATATACCCAGTCCCTGTCTTATCCAATTATCAGGTAAGCCGTTGGTCTAATGGTTGTTTGCACTTGGTGGCCAGTTATTCTGACATTAAACCGAAGCATGGTGGAAGACGGTAATATGGGTTTGATGTAGAGAAAGAAGATTTGTGGCTGATTGATCCTCCAAAAAGAATGTGTGATTTATGGAGACATTATTGTTGCAATAGGTATCAAGTGATTGATCTAAATGGTGAAGTTGGATAATGTTTTCCTTCTCTTGTGTGTACTCCAGAACCATTGAGTTTTTGGCTCTTAAATCACTGAAAGAATGGTGCCACATGTCGGTTTAAAAGAAAGAGAATTGTTCTAGCCATGGTTTTTGATAGATGTTATTGTTGGTGGAATAAGATGGAGATATATTAATAAATAGCATATGCTAGCGATCCATTGTATGCGTTTTATGTTTACCACCTGAAAAGTGAGGTGTTTCTACATAAACACAACCTTGCTAGTTCCATGGACTTGTCCATAGTAATCTTTATGTACCGTATACACACTGTTTTTCAATGCACGAATCAGACTGCAAATTCGTTCTCCATGATGTACAACTGATCTGATGAAAATCTGCCGAAATTACAAATTTTTTTGTTTAGGGAGTAAAGTTTATATTCGTGTTGCTTTCAATGATTATATACTAACACTTCATTAAGGATGGTGTTTTTTCATAAGTGGTCAATGCTTCTTATCTTAATATCGTTAGCACTAATCTGGCTTACGCTAAATATACAGTCTGATTAGTTAGTGCCATTATTCTCCCCTCATATTATTCATAATTTTTTCAACGCATTAGTTTAAAACGTTATAAGGATTGCAGTTATCAATCTATACGTAAACTTTATTTTCCTTTAATCCATTGTGTTTTGTGACTAGGCATTTTGGTGTGTGAATAGTTCAAAATTTGGCCATTTTGGAATTTTTGCGAGAAATACTTTTAAAAGGAAGTTTTCCTTTTTATCCCTTCTTTTCAAATATTTGTCTTTTTTTATAAACCTTCCTATTATATTATAATATATATTTATAGCTTTATTTTACTTTATTTACTTAAGAGGATGGCATGATGACATATTAAATCCACTTTGGTATCCCATATATATATATATATATATTTTAAATATATATATTTATTATTTATATTTATATTGTCTTATTAATTTATATGTATGTCAGGTGCAAGAAAGTTTAACCCGACAACCTTTTTATATCGTGAGGGAGTATATGATATCATTCAGTGGTTGCGGCCATCGGTGCCTCAAATATGGCACCTTTGACATTGTGTGTTGGTAGGCGCAAAAGAGTGCACCGCCCGTTACAAATTAGGTTAGATGTTGGGTTGTACTGGTATAGATATTATTTGTACATGTGATATTAAAAAATGTTCTAATAATTCTTACGAGTGTTAACTTAGTAGCTTCTATGTTGAGTATTTTTTGAACACCACAATTGCCCCTTTCATGTAAAGCTAAGGTTTATACAATAGCAACTAGTAAGTTCACAAGTGTTGTACATAGTGATTATAGAAGCCCAACCCATAATTGACTCAGCCAGCTTTAGCCCAGTCTTTTGGTCCGGTTCTAGTCCACCAACATAGGACCAAATATGGTCCGGTTCTAGTCCACCAACATAGGACCAAACAAGTATGATTACGTTGCTACGGGGCGTTAATTTTTTTTTCTAAAAAAAAATAAATTTTTTTTTTGCTTAGCATTGGCCGTTTTTTATTGCGTAAGCGCTAGACATTCCGCGTGTTGCGACGAGGCTTGTTTTTGTGCGATTTTATTACATATCCCGCGTGTTGCTGCAACGCATAGTTTTTCGCAAATCTGTTTCGAATGAATATTGAGTGAAAATATGGCCACGTGTTGCGGCGGGGCTGACTTGTATGGAACACAGTTTTTTATTTCACTATCCATTTTTTAACAATTACGGAATATTAAACTTCAACATTTTCTATAAAATCGTACGTATGTGAGAAGCATTACAATATTGGGCTCGTTTTATTCGCAATTCGAAGATCTTTCCACGGGTGTTATTTTATATTACCTACTTGTATGTTGCATGTTATTATATTCGCGTCACAAATGTTTAAAAAAAAACCAAATGGGTCGGCCCAAACTAGGAGCCCAAAAAAATACCTTAGGCCTATGACGCAAAAAGACAAAATAGCATACTCATGTTTAGTATATTGTGTAATATATGACAAAGTAGGGGTGTTGATCGGTTCGGTTATCGGGTTGTTCGGTTAATTCGGTTCGGTTAGTGCGGTTAAATTTTTTTTTGATCAATCCAAAAATCGAACCAAACCGAACTAGAATTCAACCGAACCGAACCGAAAACCGAAATTCTCTTTTGGGTCAACCTGAAAACCGAGTCGAACAGAAAACCAAAATTTAAACAATAATAATTACATAAATATTTAGCAAAAAAAAAATTATTTCAAGTATTAAAAGTGTTTTTTTAATTAGGATAAAATTTTAATGGTATTTTTTTTACACATTATATAAATATATATATATATATATATATATATATATATATATATTTATTATATATATATATAGATATATATTTATATATATCAATATTATTTATATATAGGGATCGGGATCATGAGAAACCTAATTTTGGTGGAAAAAAATACATTTAAAAAAAAATCCCATAAACCCAGAAACCAAAACAAATGCCTAAAAAAACCAACTAGATGCCCTAATTTTTTATGCTAAAAATTGTTTTTTCAGGCAAAGATGGCCTCGATTTAATTTTGTAAAAATACCCAAAAAAACCAAACAGTTGCCCTAAAAACCAAACAGATGCCTAAAAAATCTTTTATATTTCACCCTGAAAAAAATTAGGGCTCATCTGTATTGAGTTTTTTGAGTTATTTACAGAGTGTAAATCAGGGGCCATATTTGCCTGAAAATCCAATTTTTAGCCTGAAAAAAATTTAGGGGACTCTCCTGTTTGGTTTTTTTAGGGCATCTGTTTGGTTTTCTGAGTTTTCTGAGTTTTCTAGCAAAATATGGTTTTCCCTAGAACCCATCCCTTATATATATATATATATATATGTATATATATATATATATATATATTATATATAAATTCGGTTTTCGGTTCTTATTGCCAAACCCATATCCAACCCGAAAACCGAAATTGTAGTTCGGTTCGGTTTGGTTTTGGCAAATTCAGTTCGGTTCTTAGTTCGGTTCGGTTACCTTCAGTTTGGATCGGTTTCGGTTTTCTCTTTATTCGGTTATTTCGGTTTTTCAGCTCACCCCTATGACAAAGTCTAATAAATTGATAATAGTATTGATAACCTAGGGCGTGCATAATTTGGGTTTTACCCACAAAAATAAAAAAGAAAACCGAATCGAAAAAAATAAATTGAATTTGTAACCGAACTAAATTAAATATGCGGTTTTTGGTTTAGATATGGTTTTTGGCAAAATAAAAACTGAACCGGACCGAAATATTAAAAAAAGAGGGGTATATTTGACATCCCACATCGGATGAGTGAAACAAAAGTGAAACAATGTGAGGACTATGAAGTTTAAATATACGCAACTTACTTTTCCAAAAAAACGAAACACTTAACATACTAAATATATTACTATAATCGCTAAATAACTTTCAAATTTTGAACGATATGTAACACCCCCAAATAGGGTCGTTGCGGAATATGGGTCTGAGAGTGTTACATCATAGATCAATAGCACAAGATATGAGAACGACCTCTATATGAGTCGTTTGAAAATGATACATTTGATTAAATAAATTGTTTGTTACAAAAGCCCATGACTTAACTTGTTTATCCTTGAAAAGTGTCAAGATTTTAATACATAACAAATACTTTAAAATGTAATGCATTTAAATCTCCATGCAAAATGACTCCCAAAAATGTTGACCCCCAATGTATCCGTGTTCTTGTGCCTTATTGACCTGAGAAAAACATGCTTTAAAACGTTAACATAAAGTTGGTGAATTCACAAGTTTAAGTTATGTATAAAGTAGGACTGCAAGATTTCTAAGTAATGATAAGTAAACGAATACAATATACAAAAGTAATTACGAAATGCCACAAAGCTCATGACACTAGGACTGACAACAATATTTTATGTCAAATTATGCAAAATAATTATTAAGTGATAGGTTAGTTGGCCCAAACCGGTCTTATGGGTTGGGTCTATAGGGTTTTTTTATGTCTTGTACTCTATAAATAATTGTGAAATAATATATCATAACCTATGAGTTTCATTGTCTAACATGGTATCAGAGCGAGTATGATCCTCAGACCTAGGTGGCTAAGTTGAGCCGCCTCTTTTATACCACCCCGTCCCCAGCCGTCACCATTCATCTTTTTTTCAAAACAAAAAAAATACATGCTTTGCCTTTATTTTTTGTTTCTTTTCTTTTGATGTTGTTGCATGATAAAGATTAATATCCGCTGTCGGATGTCATCATCGAAATTTATGTTTTTATATGTTTCCGAGTGGAGAATACATTGGTTTATTATTTGGTAGGATACTTTAGTTTATCCTGGTCCGGGATACTTTGGGTTATCTCGTATGAAAAATGATACTTTGGGTTATCTACAAAAAAGATACATTGGGTTATCCCGTAAGAAAAAATAGGATACTTTGGGTTATCCAAAAAAAGGGATACTTTGGGTTATCCGGTATGAAAAAAATACATTGTTTTATCCAGGTTTATCAGTTCGTTTGAAGATTTGTCTCCTATGTTGGCGGATTTCTTCAACAACTAATTATGTTCGTGTGTGTGACGCTACTATTGTTGCTACTTGCTACAATATGAAGATTGTGCTACATCAAATAACTAACTAGTTCTTGCTTTAATGTTTTATTTTATTTTCTGCGCCAATCTGAGTTTTCATAATTTTACCGCTCAGACTGTGGGGGAGTATTAACTGATGGGTTAGTTGGCCCAAACCGGTCTTGTGGGTTGGGTCCATTAGGCTTTCTCTATGTCTTGTACACAATTGTGAAATAATATATCATAACCTACGGGTTTCATTGTCTAACAATAATGTGCCCGTGTAGATGTTCAACCCGCAACATCCAAATTGTTCCGACATGGTATACATTTGTTATTTCGGTACCTCCGAAACTAGTGAGCGCTACTCACCCAAACAGGGATGTCAATCCCAAATAGATCTATTCATAACATTCGCGTTTACAATCTAGTAATTAACAGTTCATGATTCATGGGCATAGTGGATTATAGCTACTTAGGAAAACTCGTAATTTTTTATAAAATTGTACTTGCGTCCAATCATAAAACAATGCATGTTTCTCACCCCCAATGTTGTAAATCATTGTAACTGTATAAAAATGGGGCTATGAACTCACCTCAAGTGAATGTGTTGATAATATAAATCAAGTATGTAAATCGTCTCGGAAAATCTGAATGCAACCTAATTAATTATAGCTCGTATGAGTATAATGTATTTTATATAAATACAACATCACAAGTTATATAGTTACACCACCACCTAATAGCTTTTGTTTAATTTAAAATGTCAAAACAATACGTAAATCGTATTTGTTAAATAAGAGTCTATGTATTTGTATCCGTAAACTAAAGTATTGTCTTTGTCCCATAATTGATTATTTGTTAATAATATATGTTTTAATATTTTTATTGATTATATAATGATATTATGTAATTAGTTTAATTGTTTTATAAAATAATATATAAAAGTAAAAATAGTGCACAAGGTTTTATAAACCTCATGTCTTTATCGTTTTAACTCTGTTTTATAGGTTTCTTATGTCCCCGGTTTCGTATTAAGAAAATCTATCAAAATATTATATTTATAATATTTTAGCTACTGTTGAGCAGTAATTTTTACTGTTTCTATAAAATTTTATAAAATTACTTTTATGTCTTTAATTATATAAAACTTGCAAAAAGCATAACTCAATCATTTTAATTCTGTTTCGCTTGTTCTTTATATGTGTAGATTCGTGTTGAGATAAACTATGTAAATAAAATACTTACTAAATTTATAAAAACATGTGTCAACTTAGAAAATTCAAAACAGTTTACAAAAATATTTGTATAAACTTAAATCTTGCAAAACTCGTAACTTATTCTTTTTAATTCCGTTTTTCGAGTTTCTTATATGCTTGAAATCCTCATAACAAGTACAATTATTATAAAATAATCTCTTGTTTTTACCAGACCTGAAACAATAAGGGTATTTATAAAATAAGTTTTATAAAATTACTTTTATATATTTAATTATCGTAAACTTATAAATGTCATAACTTCTTCGTTACAGCTGGGTTTTTCGAGTTCTTTATATGCTTACGATCCTTATAATATGTACTATTTTAATAAAATATTTCTATAATTTTATAAGTTTCGAATTCTAGCAGTAGCATTAAAACATTAGGTTATATATATATTTTTTAAAAATCTAATTATATAAATTAATAAATTATTCCATGGTTTAAATTTTTACAAGACCTTTACAATTCTTTAACCATATGTCCCATACAAAGTTTTTATAGGGTCCTCAAAATTATCCATATATTGTCCCAAGAATCAAGACCTCATGCTAAATTGTTACATAACTTTATAATTAAAAACATTGAACAAATTAATTTATAACTAAACTTATAAATTAACCAAAATTAAATAAGTTATTTTATTGTGTTTTAATCATATATATAACATCATTTCATAATATAAATATAATAAATGTCGAATTTCTCAAAAGCTTGTAAATATTTCATAAATCATAAAACCAAACCTAGGTGGTGATTACAGAATAACATAGTATGTAAATAATTAAATGAATAATAACAGAGATTATGGTTCAAGTAAACCTTAGAGAAGAGTAATGAGAATGAAGAACATAATATCAAACCCTAGAAACAAACCCAAAGTAAAACCATAATCAGAAAACCCTACATGTACCTTTCTTGAATCAAACGCCTTATAAAATAATCCAATCTTCCAAATCACCTGCTACACCTAGATAATGAACCCTAATGAATACTAGTAACACTTGATACCCTTAAAAATCAAATGTATGAACACCCAAAATTGTTAAAATATGCGTGAGCTATAAGAGAAGTGATAAAGAGAGTTTTTGGAGGAAGTTTACTTGTATGAAATAGTGTATAATGATCCCTAAGACCGTTCCTTTTATATCTTAAGTATTAATGAATACCATTAACAATACCACAAGTCAATATGGTTTAAGGTACATAGGATACAATTGCTCTCGCGTCCTACCCTAGAGTAAGGATAAGAACTTTAGTGGAATTAAACATGAGTGGCCATTATAAAGGTGAAAATTTGAATTTGTTATGGGTTTACTTAATGTATTGTCCCCATGTAAGCTTAGAGAGTGGGACTAAAAGATATAATTTTTAAGTATGGGTTAATAAAATTGGTTATTATTATTGAGTATATATGGGTAATGGTGGCTTCCTGTAATGCCATAAACGGAATGTTAATTGTGAAACGTAGACCAACTAACCAAATCAAAATAAAATATGAAAAGTTTATAAATTACTTACTCATAAAAATTTATATAACACTTTGCTTGACTGCGTAAACTTAAACTTGTTTTATGACTATTTACTTGAATGTTTGATTTTTAGTTTACCGCGATTTAACTTAACGATAAAAATTAAAAGCGAAGCGCGTACAACTCTAAAATAAATAAATTGTAATAATTGAGTCAGAAAATGACTTGGTATAACTGTTATTGTTACAGTCCTTACCCATTAAAAGGACCTTTGTTCCGCAAGGCTCAAGGATAGGCACATGTCGAGGGTGCTGAATTTTGTAAAGAGATGCGGATACTTCTTCCTGAAATTGATCTTCACGTTCCCATGTTAACTCAGTGACCGTACTCCTGGATTTCCTCCGCACATTGATGATGGGTACTGTGTCGGCTTTGCTTATAACCGCTTGACTTCATAATGCATTAATTACCACTAGTTCTTACAACGAAGTAGAGTTTTTAATCATCAATGTGTATTTCATCCAACTAAATAGCCAACGGCTCATCGGTAAACCCATTCTTATATTGGATACATGACACGTGCTATAAACCCTACTAGCAGTTTAAGGAATTCATGAGTCCTAAATGGCAACATTTTCCCACTTTGGCTAACACCTTAAAAGGTCCAACATATCCATGTTCAACCATCCCCCCGTTTTCAAAACATATAACCCCTTTTTCGGGTGATACCTCATACATTGACTCAATCACCAACTTGAAATATGCTAGAAGGCTTTCTGCCTCACACGCACAACTCATCTAGCGATCATTAGCAGATTTGTGATTCTTGTTGATTTGAACAATCTTCTTGTTTTCTCTGAATAAGTTCAGGACGGCGATTGAGCGCTATGCGTCTTTGACCTTGGCAACAAACAGTGATCGACACTTCCAACCATAAAGTGCCTCAAATGGGGCAGCTTGATGCTAGCATGATAACTAATATTATATATGAAAATTTGATCAGCGGTAAGTGTCTTTCCCAACCATTCCCAAATCTATAACGCAAGTAACAGCAACATATCTTTTAGTGTCTACTGGTTCTGTTCCGCTTAGATACATCGGTCTCCTGATGGTAATCGTCACTCAAATCCAATCGAGAACCCAACGCTTCTGAAACGACCTCCATAATATTTGACTGTAAATCAACCGTCACGGTCACAAATGATTAAGACAGCAATTCCATGTCTAATGACTACTTGCTTATCAAGTACAATCTTCTAGTTTGTCCAAAAGGTCATTTTCCCTCATTGTAAAAAAGTATGCAACTTGGTAAGATCATCTATATTAGCCATAAGGTATCATAGCCACTTGCGTCCTTAGTAGCTTGGTGACAAAATCCATAGGGAAATTGTCCCACTTCCATTGAGGAATCTCTTGATTGCACCAACAAACCAGATAGGGCTTTGGTTGTTCAACCTTTGACCTATAAACATGACAAATCTACTTGCTAACAACCGAGGCAATGTCAGCTTTCAATGTTAGGCCACCAGTAAATAGCTATCATGTTCTTGTACATTTCATCAGAACCCAGATGATCAGAATATTTTACTTATGAGACTCAACATAATTAAGTCCTTAGATCACTAAGCATGACTAACCAACTTCAGATATTCATACACAGTGATCGTTACTGCACTGCGGTTTCCAACATCTCATTTTTGGGTTTTTTCTGATTCCGTTCGAATTTTTTAATCAGCATACCTCCTACATCTTCATACTTAATGTTTTTTTTTGTTTTCTTGCCTCATTGTGAGCCTTCCAAAAATCTACTTGGGAAGATCCCAAACTAATATTCATAACTAAGGCTCTAACCCGAAAATGGCTTAATTCTATCTTTCTTGCTCAAATCTTCAGACACTACATTTGCTTCCTTGAATATAACAGAATTTCAATAATCGTAAATCACTATGCAATTCCAAACCACACGTTATCTCATGTTCCAATTCTTCTGGTCAAGGATGTGTTGTAAACTCTATGATCGGTGAACATGGTAAATTTTGTCCCGTCCAGATAGTGCCTCTAAATCTTTAGAGCAACACTAGTTCTCCTAACTCCAAATCATTAGTTTAATTATTCTCATGGATTTTTAGTTGTCTTGATGCATAAGCAATCACTTTTTCTCTTTGCATTAGCACAACGCCCAACCCTTTGATCGAAGCATCACAGTAAACGATAAAGTCTTCGCTTCCTCCAGGTAAAGCTAGAATTGGTGCACTACATAATTTCTCCTTTAATAGTTGGAAAGCTACTTCTTGTTTGTCACCCTACTCAAATTTGACCTTCTTCTGGGTTAGCTTGGTCATTGATTTGGTGATCTTCGAAAATCATTCGATGAATCTTCGATAGTAACTGGCAAGACCTAAAAATTAACAGATCTCCGTTGCAGTCTTAGGGGATGCCCAATCTTTAATAGATTCAATTTTGGCGAGGTCTTCTTGAATGCCCTTAATATCAATCACGTGACCAATGAACTGTACTTTAGGAATCCAAAATTTTCATTTAGAGAATTTGGCATACACCTGCTCTTTCTTAAGCAACTCTAAGATTAACTTGAGATGCTCTTCATGCGCTTGCTTGTTCTTTGAGTATATCAGAATATTGTCAATAAAGATAATCACAAATTTGTCCAGATATGGTTTGCACACCCAATTCATGAGTTCCATAAATACAGCAGGTGCATTAGTCAAACCAAATGGCATAACTTGAAATTTATAATGTCCATATCGAGTTCTGAATGCGGTCTTCAGAATGTTTTCTTTATGAACTCTCAATTGATGATAACCTGATCTCAAGTCGATCTTTTCGAGTAGATACTCGGTCTGTAAGTTGATCAAACAAATTTTTTTTACAATCAATTCTTGGGACAGATAACGGTTTTTTCACCGTTTGATTATTTAATTCCCGGTGGTTAATCATGCACATACAGAATGATCCATCCTTCTTTCTTGAAAAAACAAGACGAGCTCCCCAAGGTGAGGAACTGGGGGTTTTTCTTTTATAAAGCCCTTGTCGAATGTTCCTGCAGATTGATTCGACAATTCTTTCATCTCAGCGGAGCTAATCGATAGAGGCGCCGTTTGCTCAGGTTGCAACAAGGTATTCAAAGTCGATCGGTCGTAAATTCAATTATGGCGGGTTGGTGGAATACCTGGCAAGTCCTAAGGAAAAACTTCAGGAAAGTCCTGAACAATAGGTACATCCTCAAGTCGCTTCTCCTCTGACTTGTCTTCTGCCTTCTTTATGGTAACATGTGCCAAAAAGACATGACATCCTTTCAATAAATACTTCTGGGTTTTGGTGAACGAGATGATGTTTAATCGAGATCCGTGTTCATTGTAGCTTCCGTCACCATGAACAATTAAGATTTAGTTTCCAAATGGGATATGAACGATCTTCTCAGCACAGAAAATAACAACATGATATTTTGATAACCAGTCCATACCGATTATGATGTCAAAGCTACCAATCTCTACGGGATTAGGTCGATGTTAAATGAATGATATAAGAAGTTTAATATGCAACCCCATATAATAGTATTAACTCTAATTACTCTTCTGTCAGCTAGTTCGACATCATAATCATGGTCTAGTGTAGTTGGGATGATATCAATCAAAGAACTAAATGCAGTAGACACGAAACTCCTATCGGCACCAGTATCAAATAAAATCAAAGCATAACGGTTGTTTAGGAGGAACGTACCCATGTCAACATTAGAGTTTGGGTTTGTTACGACAATGCCCACAGCATAAGCTCTTGCTACAACATTACTATTTCCAGCCCGATTTTGATGAATTTCGTTCTTTAACTTCGGGCAATTACTCTTGAAATGACCCTGAGCTCCACACTCAAAGCAAGTGAGAACTTTTTTATTTGCCCCTTGGGCTCTCTGGTTGTTGGTAGCAGCAGGCTGGCTTTTACAGTCTTTGGCCGAATGACCAATCCTTTTGCACTTGGTGCATTTAGGAGCACACTGCCCATCATGATGGTAGTTGCATTTGGGGCACATAGGTTTAGATCCTCCGTATGGTTTCTTCTCCCCAGGCCCTGCAATATAAGCCTGTGCCACATTGTTCCTTTTGAAGGGCTGTTGTTGGTTTTGATTGTTCCTTGAAGTGTCATCAAACTTTCTCTTGTTTTCAGCTTGACGTTCAGCAAGAGTGAGGATCTTTTGATCCATTAGTTCAGTTGCAAACTCAATTGCCTCCTACATTTTCTTAGGTTTAGATTCTTTTACACTTTCATGAATCATGTTAGGAAGACTATCGACATACTTTTCAACTTCATCTGATTCCTCGGGAAACATCTTATCGCACATCAATGCCAACTCTTGAAAACGTTGGTTATAACTCAGCACATCGATACCTTTTACCTTTAAGTTCCACATTTTACTTTCCAGCTTTTTGTTCTCATCCCTTGGGCAGTATTTATCAGTCATCATCTTTTTCAAAGTTTTCAATGGCATTACATATGAAACATCATGTACGACAGTCCTAACGTGGGATTTCCACCACGTCAAGGCATTTCCTTGAAGAGTACAAGTTGCAAACTTGACCTGACATGCGATAGTGCAATTGCTGATATGGAAAACAGATTCCATCTTTTCTAACAATTGGGTTAGACCGACAACTCCTTTAGTGCCTTTGAAATTCAAAGGTGGCACTTCGGGAAATCAGTGAAAGTGCACTCACGAATAGTAGACACCTGTCTTCTTCTGCCAGTTCCTAAATCATGGCTGTCATCGCCATTTCTGCTTCTGTCTGTGCCATGTTTTGTCAATCCATCAGCAACACCTCGGGCTATTAGTGCCTTAATCTGAGCATCGGTCATAGGTGTGGTGGTGGTTGATGTTGTGGTGGTTCTTCTCTTTGGTGCCATTTTCTTCAAAATCACAAGAAAATACAACACGCGTTAGATTTCATAAAATCATAATCGCAACATGACATATGCAACATAAATAGAATGAGATCACAACACAGTGAAATATACAACTGAAGTGAAATCAACAATGATATAAATTGATAGACATTCATTCATAATAAATTCGATAACATACATGAAAATCCTTTGTTACAAATAACCAGTACATGAGATAAAAAAAATATGGTCCTAAGGCAATGTTAGCTAGAGGTCACCCATAATACTTAGCATGCCATATAATGATAGCTAAAAAGATAAAACAAAAATCCCTACAGCCTACTAGCTGGGAGTAACCCATAAAAACTTAATAGGCTATATAGGATAGCTACAAATGATACAAGACTAACAGCTGCTACCAGCCTCAGCTAGCTCATCCTGAGGCTCTAGATCTCTAGCTTCTAGTGTCTGAATATGTCTAAGTGTTGTAGTCAACTGAGTCTGAAGTGATGAAGTTTGAGCTATCAATGTCACAACATGTACCTCTAGTATCCTGACATGGGCCTCTATAGTTGCACTCCTTTCCTTAGAACTAGTCCATGCCCTATGAGCATATGTCGCCTCTCTATCCAAAAGCATAGTTGTGTAGCGGTGATACGGCCTATCTCTGAATAGTGTGTTGACTTGGGCTCTTAGAAAAGCTGGTCGTCATATGCATCCTTGAATCACACATAGAATTCATCAGTGTCATGCCTAACAGTAGTAGCAAGCTTTGTCATTATCTGGTTGACCCCCTCTAAGGTAGTCAGTGCTATCTCCTGCATGGCCTCAACTATCTCATCTCAAGTGTCTGTAATCCTATAACCAACCTCTCTAGACATAGGGCGTCCAGCGGTGGCATCCATAACAGCAACATCCAAACCATGATGTCTAGCAGCGCCAGCTGCTGAACTCTCCTCGACCTCGAATCTGGAAGCGGGATTAGTAAAGCAAGCTTTTTTCTAAGGCGGCATCTCAGCCTTAGGAATATCAGTCCTATAGGAAGTAGATGAAAGTAATAAAGGTGGTGATGCAGCTCTCATCCTAATCCCGGCTGCTCTATAGCCTAGTGGTGCCTTAACATAAGTAGGACTATCAACAGTAGGTGATGGTAGAGGTAATGGTGGAGATGATACATGTAGTGGTGGTGAGGGAATATGGGGTAGTAGAGATGATAATGGAGTGAGTGAAGATGGTGGTGAAATATGTAAGGCAAGAAGTCTAGCAACATGTGTCTCAGATGGAAACGGTATACATGTCTGGGGTCTGACCGTCTTCCGTGCCCTACAGAGTTGTGTCTGGGAGAGTGGTACAAGAATCTGAGGTGATCTGGGCGATGGTGGTGTAGGTGCAAACTCATCAGTCTCAAATGCCTCTATATCCCCAGCTAAGGGAACAAGGTCAACAACAGGTACCGCAGAAGAGTAGGCTGGAGCTAGGTGCTCTTTCTCCTCCTCGTCCTTATAGGCATCCTCATCCTCGTCATCAGCATCATCATCATCATCGTCATCATCGAAGGACTCATCATCACAATTCCCTTCATCAGCAGGATAGTCAACATGATCCTCCTCAGGGTCCTCCTCTGGATTAGAATCAGCCACATAGCCCGGGGATAAAGCTGTAGGTGAAGCATCGTCTAGTAGATGCTAATCCTCCATAAGTACCTCATCCCCAGATGGTACCAAGTACTCCAGGTACTCAGGCTCAGGTAGGTAAACTAGCGAAGGTGGGTGCTCAGGACCAAGCACCTAATTAGGAGACGGTGGGTGCTCAAGTCCAGGCACATAGTTCAGAGATGGTGGGGCTACCAAATGCATGATGAGTCCATCGTATCCATATACGATGACTCCTGGAGAACCTACGTCAGACGGCTCCTCATCAGATCCCCAGTAGAATATTTATGGCTCGGAATCAGTATAGACAGATGTGTAGGTAATTGCGGATGATGCAGAAGACATGACTGCTAAAACAATAAAATAAACTTATATAAGTATATTATATAAGACCAGTATAGTATATACGTAATATGATATATGTATGTATACAGATCATGAAAGCATCTAATATAACCAACTAATGCAACTCAATAGTGTATGTGTCCAAAAACTTTTGTATGATGCAATGTTTGTAAAAGCGGTTATAATCCAAGTAAAAATATTTGACCTGATTCTCTATAACCTTGGCTCTAGATGCCAATCTGTAACACCCCCAAATAGGGTCGCAGCAGAATATGGGTCTAAGAGTGTTACATCATAGATCAATAGCACAAGATATGAGAACGACATTTATATAAGTCGCTTGAAAATGATATATTAGATTAAATAAATTGTTTGATACAAAAGCCCATAAAGTTGGTGAATTCATAGGTTTAAGTTATGTATAAAGTAGGACTGCAAGATTCCAAGCGTATGATAAGTAATGAATACAATATCACAAAAGTAATTACGAAATGCACTAAGCTCATGACACTGAAGCTACAACATATATGTATGCAAATTAATGCAAATAATGTGTCCGTGTAGATGTTCAACCCGCATCATCCAAATTGTTCCGAGAAGGTATATATTTGTCGTTTTGGTACCTCCAAAACTAGTAAGCTCTACTCACCCGAACGAGGATGTCAATCCTAAATAGATCTATTCATAACATTCGCGCTTACAATCTAGTAATTAACAGTTCATGATTCATGGGCATAGTGGGTTATAGCTACTTAGGCAAACTCGTAATTTATATAAAAGTGTACTTGCGTCCAATCGTAAAACAATGCATGTTTCTCACCCCAAAATTGTAAATCATTGCAATTGTATAAAAGCGGGGCTATGAACTCACCTCAAGTGAATGTGTTGATAATATAAATCAAGTATGTAAATCGTCTCGGGAAATTCGAATGCAACCTAATTAATTATAGGCCGTATGAGTATAATGTATTTTATATAAATACAACATCACAAGTTATATAGTTACACCAACACCTAATAGGTTTTGTTTAAGTTAAAATGTCAAAACCATGCATAAATCGTATTTGTTAAATAAAAGTCTACGTATTTGTATCCGTAAAATAAAGTATTGTCTTTATCCCACAATTGATTATTTGTTAATAATATATGTTTTAATATCTTTATTGATTATATAACGATATTATGTAATTAGTTTAATTTTTTTATAAAATAATGTAAAAAATAAAAATAATGCACAAGCTTTTTATAAACTCCGTTTTATACGTTTCTTATGTCCATGGTTTCGTATTAAGAAAATATATCAAAATATTATATTTATAATATTTTAGCTACTGATGAACAGTAACTTTTACTGTTTTTGTAAAATTTTATAAAATTACTTTTATGTCTTTAATTATATAAAACTTGCAAAAAGCATAAATCATTTATTTTAATTCCGTTTTGCTTGTTCTTTATATGTATGGATTCGTGACAAGATAAAATATGTAAATGAAATACTTACTGAATTTATAAAAATATGTGCAACTCAGAAAAGTCAAAACAATTTATAAAAATATTTTTATAAACTTAAATCTTGCAAAATTTGTAACTTATTCGTTTTAATTCTATTTTTCAAGTTTCTTATATGCTTGGAATCCTCATGACAAGTACTATCATTATAAAATATTCCCTTATTTTTACCAGACCTGAAACAGTAAGGGTTTTTATAAAATAAGTTTTATAAAAACACTTTTATATATTTAATTATCGTAAACTTGTAAATGTATAACTTCTTCGTTATAGCTCACTTTTTCGAGTTCTTTATATGCTTACGATCCTTATAAAATGTAGTATTTTAATAAAATGTTTCCATAATTTTAAAAAATTTGAATTCTAACAATATCATTAAAACAGTAGGTTATATATATATTTTTTATAAATCTAATTTTATAAATTATTCCTTGGTTCAAGTTTGCACAAGTCCTTTACAATGCTTTATAACATATGTCATACATATTTTAGGTCCTCTAAATTATTCATAATGATTGTCCAAATATCAAGTCCTCGTGTTAAATTATACATAACTTTATAATTAAAACTTTTAACAAATTAATTTATAATTAAACTTATAAATTAACCAACAATTATATAAGGTATTTTTCTTGTGTTATATCACATTTTTAACATCATTTCACATAAGCTTGTAATAATTCATAAATCATAAAAATAAACCTAGGTGGTGATTAACATAATAACAAGTATGTAAAATAAGTAAATGAATAATTAAAGAGATTAGGGTTCAAGTAAACCTTAGAGAAGAGTATAAGAATGAAGAACATAAGATCAAACCCTAGAAATCAAACCCAAAGTAAAACCCTAATCAAGAAAACCCTAGCTTACTTTCTTGAATTATACCCTTGCAAAATAATACCCAGTCTTCCAAATCACCTTGCAACACCTTAGATATGAACCCTAATGATACTAGTACACCTGATACCCTTGAAAACGCAAATGTATGAACACCCTAAATGTGTTAATTATGTTGTGAGCTATAAGAGAGGGATAAGAGAGTGTTTTTGGAAGTTTACTTGTATGAAAAAGTGTATAATGATCTCTAGGACCTTCCTTTTATAGCTAGAAGTATTAAGAATACCATTAACAATACCATGAGTTAAGTATGGTTTAGAGTACATGGGGTACAAGTGCTCTCCTCCTGCCTAGGAGGAGGTATAAGACTTTAGTAGAAATTAAACATGTGTGGTATTAAGTAAAGACTTTTAGTGGAAAGTTAAACATAGAGAGGTATTATAAAGTGAAAATTTGGAATTTGTTAGTGTTTTACTTAATTTATATCCGGCCGAAATTGTATCTTAGTGAGTGGGAAAAGATATAATTTTTATGTATTGGGTATAAAATTTGGTATTTGTTTGAGTATAAATGGGTATTGGTGCTTCCGGGTATGCCTAAACGTATTTTATTGCGAAACGTAGACGCTTTACTTAACCAATAAAAATAAAATATGAAAAGTTATAAATTATACTCATAATAATTATATAACAACTATACTTGACAGTAAAATTTAAAACAGTTGTATGATGTTTCGTATACGTTGAATGGGTATTGGTGTTTCCCCGGGAATGACCTAACGTAATTTTATTGCGAACGAGACGCTTTACTTAACCAATAAAAATAAAATAATAGAAAAGTTATAAATTATACTCAAACAAATGATATAAAACACATGCTTGACGTAAACTTAAACTTGTTTGATGGTTCGTTTTACTATGAATGTTGATTTTTAGTTTATCACAGAATTAACTTAACGAAAAAAAATTAAAAAGCGAACGCGTAAAACTCTAAAAATAAATAATGGTAATAATTGAGTCGGAAAATGACCTGAAATAACGGATTGTTACACGATATACGTAATATGACATGCTATTGACCGAAATTTGACCTGTTTGTCCGGTTACTATTTCCAAAAGTTACAGAAATGGTCCCTGTGTTTTGTGTTGGACTGTTAGTCTCTTAACTTTTTTTCACTTAAAAATTTTTTCACTTAATTTTTAATTTTTTTTTTCGTTCTTAATTTTTAAATTTTGACATTTGCTTAATTTTTTTTAACGCAACTTAATTTTTTTTCATTCTTAAGTTTTTTATTACTTTTTTACACTTTTTCTTTGGAATTTTTTTTAAAAGTTGCGTTAAACTTATTCACAACTAACACCCTCATGCGTAATAAAAAAATGTAATTAGTGTAATAAAAAAGTGTAATATTTTTTTATTACACATGAGGGTGTTAGTTGTGAAAAAATTTAACGCAAAACTTAAAAAAAATTATTAAGTGAAATAAAATTAAGTTCAACATTTAAAAAATTAAAAAATATATATTACACTTTTTAATTACATTTAATACATTTTTTATTACACTTAACGCAACATTTAATTTTTTTTCTAAAAGTGTAAAAGAAAAAATTTAAGAACGAAAAAAATTTAAGTTGCGTTAAAAAAATTAAGCAAATGTCAACATTTGAAAGTTAAGAATGAATTTTTTTTTTAAATTAAGTAAAATAATTTTTAAAAATTAAATGAAAAAAAATATAAAAAATTTAAGGGACTATCTGTGAAAGTCCAAGACAAATCATAGGGACCATTTCTATAACTTTTGGAAATGGTAACCGGTTAAATTAGTCAAATTTCGGTCAATAGCAAGTCAAATTAGTAACTGTTACCGGAGTGCCGACTCGAATCACTTCAGGAGATAAGGGTGGTGCTTTCACGTATGCGGCCATTACTGGCCATATATCAAGAAAGCTATTTGACCTGTTAGCGAATTCACATAAGCTACCCATTTATAACTTCAATTGACCTATATGCAAGCAGCTACTATTCGCTGCAACTAACAAAGCTTGACTTGTATGCTAAGTTTATGTATTAGACTTAGCAGCCTAAGCGCTTAGGATAGGCTCCGGCCTAAACGTGATTATTTTCTTTGGTTTATAAAAGATACCTAAATCTAAGGTTGTTGGTGAGTTTTAAAAGATACCTATATTTTTGCTGTTTTTCACAACTTACCTTAAAATAAAATACAGTTCAATTTCGAATTACAATTTAAGTTTTCCACCACCCATCAAGTGGCTGATAACTCGACCACTCATACCTCTATTAGAGGAGCGTCTTTGTTTCTATCTATAACTACGTGACATGAACCAAACAATGAGTTTGATTCACTGACTAGCTAGGCTTTGTTGGAAGATTATAAGTTCATAAAGCCTTGTTTACTTGTTCTAATACTTAGTTAGTATATGCAGTATTGTATTTATATTTATCAGGCCCTGAAACTCAGTTTATAAGGCCCTGTATTATTAGTCTGTTGACCTTTAGGCCCAGACCCGAATATTGTTAGGTTAGACAGTTAATCGGTTGTTAAAAGGTGAAAAGGTACGTTGATTGGTTTCTGTAAACCATCACACCCCTTTACAAAAAAACACACCGATTCAATATATATATAGGGATAGAATTCTGTAATCAAAAGTTAACCCTTTTCAGTTTATATATCAGATTTATATAAAGGGTTCAACCCAATCTTCCTTGTTTCTTTTATTGTATTCTTGAATGGTGATTACACATGATGCTTGTTTGATCATATTCGATCCTGGAAATAAGGATTCAAGACCTGTGCAACAATGGTATCAGAGCGACGAGGGATCAAACAACACAACAATTCATGTTCATCCATCATTCAAGATTCAAACCCGCGTTTTTTTAAAGGAGACGCAACCATGGATGCCAATTCAAGAGAGAAGAACAGAAAGAATAGTTACACCACCAACCTGGTGGTTAACCAAGAAAAAGGAATAAAAAAATTCTATGCAAATGTAGCCTATTAATTAAGAGGGTCTAATATATAGTTGTAAGCAAGCACTTGGTTTAGATACGTGCTAGCTACTTACTTTCAATATGTGAATGATAGGTTTTTTCTTGTGTTACGATGTTTTTTGGTCCCTGCATAGTTATGTGGTTTGCATAATAGCAAATTTGATTGTTTGTTGGAATATAAGTGTATTCATAAATTGGTTTATAACAATCCTAAATCTAACAATCACAGGTAGAATTAGAAAATTTGGATTTCGAATCACACGTAGCAAAAATAGGAGTATATACACAAAAATGAAAGGCTGCAAACTTCATATGATGAACAGGTATGTTGCATAACATCCATGGCAGCATGTCATATTGATACTTTTAAAAAATCTTTCAACATCAAGATTACGGTTTACAAATTTTTCTACATATATATGTTCATCTAATATAATCCGCTTTCCTATTAAATTAAGAATCGAATTGTTTTTACTGATAGCTACTTTTTGGTATATATATCACTACCTAATCATAGTTGTTTATATTGAACAGTTCCTTCATGGATATATTACCTTCAAATATCATATTCAACATCTTCTCTAGAGTACCTGTTAAATGTTTGGCTCGATCCCGGTGCGTATCAAAAGTATGGTGTAGCTACATTGATGATCGTTATCTAACGATCATTCATGACAAACGAGTTGTAGAAGAACCCACACCCATCTTGTACCATCAAAATCTTTCTCGTGAGAGAATATGTTTCCATGTCTTTGAGTCTAAACAACCTGGAACTACTCATTATGTCTTGGAGCCAGAAGAGGGACCATTTTTGGAGTATTTACGCCTCTCTAGATCTTCTAAATTCAAAGTTGAATTCCGAGGTTCTTGCAACGGTTTGATGTGTATATTACAAGACGATGGTTATGTAATAACCTCGCTGGCAGTGGTCCATCCTCTAAGGAAAGAATTTTACGAGCTTCCACCGTTTCCGTTGCGTTTTGATAGGGGCATGGACAGAGTTCTTGTGGCTTGGTTTTTTTTTATTTTTTTTTTATTAAAAATTTTTAATATTGAATTTTTTTAAATTAAACAAAAAAAAAAAAAAAAAAAAATAAAAAAAAAAAAAAATTAAAATTTTATTTTTTTTTTTTTTTGTAACAATAAAAAAATTTTTTTTAAATTTTTTTTTTTAAAAAAATAAGTCTGTTGGGAACGTGAAGTCGATTATTTGCACAATGTCTTGTATAATTTCCTGGATTTCTTATATGTCAACCACAAGCTCATCTATGATATTAACAGTCAGATATCATGATAAGGAAATAAGAGAGATTGGAGTTGAACCCTTATAATATTTTGATATATGACTGAAAGGTAACCTTGTTTTTTTTCTTGGGGATTACAGAAATCCTACCTATTATGCAGGTTGAATCGCTGCCATCATGCTACGAACAAAAGAGTCATAAACGATTTCAATAAAAGTAAACAAATACTATCTAATTAACGGTTTATACCGTTTTTATTCTAATGACCAGCCCATATACATGGGTTTACAGACTTTAATCTAAAATACATTTATTATCCATACATTAGACTTTCTAACTTGACAAATAAACTAACAAGATTTGTGGAGTTATTTTACTATACAGATTATCCCTTTAATCTTTAAATCTTTGTTTTTTCAATCTCTTGTTTCTTGATATTTTATTATATATATATTATTAAACATTTTCCATGCCTTTTGGTTCATTACTTTCTTAAGATTTTGATTTCTCCATGACTTTTGTTGGTTTGTTGCAAATGTTTTTATCATCTCCTGATCATCATCACAGTACCATCATCACAATAGTACCATCATCACAACATCATAGCCTTGTCCCCATTATACTCATACGTCCGCATCTTTGGCATTATTACCTTTGTCAACCATCATGGTTGTAGGGTTCATCATGAACCAGAAGTGGGTATTGGTTTGAGTCTAGGTAAGTCTAGGTATTTCCGGGGTGCGTCCAAATGTATTTTATCGCGAAACGTAATCCTTTTATGTGACCAATAAAAATAAAATACGCAAAGTGCATAATTATTGTTAACATAATTATTCCTTACTTGGTTGATGTAAACCTTAATTTATTTGGTGACCGTTTACATTTATTGATTATTTCTAGTCTACGCGGTTTAGCTTAAAAGTAAATATTAAAAGTAAACGCGTATCGAACTAAAATAAATGGTGATCACTAATATAGTCGTACAATGACATGAAAATGAGAAATGTTACATAAATCTTGATATATAAAATGGAAAAGGGTTAACATTTGATTTATAGAATCCTACCTATATATACATGTTGAATCGCTGCCATCATGCCTAGAACAAAGAGACACAACGATTCAATAAAAGTAAACGACATACCTATTCTAATAACGGTTTATACCGTTTATTCTAATGACCCAGCCCATATACAATGGGTTTACAGACTTCTAATCTAAAATACATAATACATACATAGACTTTCTTAACTTGACAAATAACTAACAAAGATTTGTGGATTAACTTTCCAACAGATTCCCCCTTAATCTATAAATCTTTGTTTTCTTTAATCTTCTTGTTCCTTGATTTCTTCTTGCTCTTGATCCTTGGTGTTGATGACTTTTCGGTTTCTAATTGAACCAAATTCCAGCGGGGTTAGTGCCGCCATCTCCACTTGAATCTTCATGGCTTTTGTTGGTTTGTTGCAAAGGTTTTATCATCACGATAGCCTTGTTCCCATCTTTCTCTAGTTTCCCAACATCTTCGTGTGGGTCTTCGGTTTTTGGCATGTTCCTTGCCTTCATCAACCATCACGGTTGTAGGGTTCATCAAGAACCGGGGTTTTCAAGGTTGGTTTTCTTTTTCTTCTCGATTTATTATGAACACAAACTGTGTTCTTCTCTCTTTTGTAACAAAAACGCAGCCTATGTTTTCTTTCTCTTTTCTTTTCCTCCTGATTTTGAATATGCCTTTCTTTCTTTTCCCTTCTTTCCTCTCTTGAGTCCGCTGTCTCTTTTCTCTTCTTGTTGGTTAACCACCGACTTGGTGGTGTAACTGTTTCTTAACAATCTTTCATCTTTAATTCGGCATCCATGGCAGATTTTTTTGAGTGATGATTAAACATGAATTGTTGTGTTGTTTGATCCCTTCTCGCTCTGATACCACTGTTGCACAGGTTCATGATGGGTTTCCAGGATCGAATATGATCAAACAAGCATCATGTAATCATCATTCAAGAATACATAAAAAGAAACAAAGAAGATGGGTTGAACCCTTTAATATAAATCTTGATATATAAACTGGAAAAGGGTTAACATTTGATTTACAGAATCCTACCTATATATACATGTTGAATCGCTGCCATCATGCCTAGAACAAAGAGACACAACGATTCAATAAAAGTAAACGACATACCTATTCTAATAACGGTTTATACCGTTTATTCTAATGACCCAGCCCATATACAATGGGTTTACAGACTTCTAATCTAAAATACATAATACATACATAGACTTTCTTAACTTGACAAATAACTAAAAAAGATTTATGGATTAACTTTCCAACAGTAATGGGAACATAAAGGAAACTATTGCTCAGGAAAATGTTAGACTTGGAGAAAAGAAAGCTAACACGCAGCAGAACTCTACAAAGGATGACGAGGAATCCATTTGCTCAGGACATTTCAAAAAGTCAAAAATACCTCGATCTGGTGGATCCATATTATTGATAACTGATGAATTAGTTAAGGTTGGACAGACAATGGGGTATAATATGGAAGGTTGCATGAAAAATATAGAAGAGATCATCGATTTACAAGGAGTAAATGACGGTTATCAATGAACTTTTTATCATTGAATATTCAAGGCCTTGCCCAAAAGGCCAAAAAAGATTGGGTTAAGGAGCTCTGTGTGTCTAATAAGGTTAATTTCTTAACTTTGCAAGAAACAAAAAAGGAATCTATGGAGATGTTTTGTATCAAACGTTGTTGGGGAAATTATGCATTTGATCATGCCTATAGTGCGTCGGTTGGTTCTTAAGTCCGCTGTTCTTTTCTCTTTTGTGGTTAACACACCCGATTGGTGGTGTTTGTAAATGTTCTTAACAATCTTCCATCTTCAATTCGGCATCCATGGCAGATTTTTTTGAGTGATGATTAAACATGAATTGTTGTGTTATTTGATCACTTTCTCGATCTGATCACCAACTGCTTCGCATCAGGTTCATTATGGGTTTCCAGGATCGAATATGATCAAACAAGCATCATGTAATCATCATTCAAGAATACATAAAAGAAACAAAGAAGATGGGTTGAACCCTTTAATATAAATCTTGATATATAAACTGGAAAAGGGTTGATTGTTACAGCAGAATTCTATCCTATATAAAGTGAATGAATCGGTGCCATCATGAAAGGATACACCGGTTCTAATAAAGTAAAAAGTTATAACCTTAATGTAATAGTCGTATCTTTCTACGTCTTTGGCGTTGGGGCCTGGAAGGTCAACCCGAATCTAATTATAAGTTCTGGGCTGTTAAAATCCATGCTTTTCATTGTTTCTTCTTCCTGGTGTCGACTTGCAGCCCTACAAAGATTAATGGGATTATGATTTCCAACATCTTTGTTGCTATTGATGGTATCTAATTTAGCCATCCAGTTTTTATTTTTTTTGTATATGTTATTGTACTAAACACCAATGATTTGTGCCCTCTTTGTAGTGGGTTTTGTTAAATGAAACAATGCAGCAGGTAGACCCTTAGTAAATATATCAGCATACTGAAAACGTGAAGGCACATGAAGAACACGAACCTCTCCTTTAGCAATAAAGTCACGAACAAAATGTATATCTATCTCAATGTGTTTAGTACGTTGATGATGAACCGGATTCGCCGACATATACACTGCACTCACATTATCACAATAAACAAGAGTAGCTGTAAATAATGGGGTGTGCAATTCACGCAACAAATTACGAATCCATGCAGTCTCAGCAACCACATTGGCAACGCCACGATATTCAGCTTCGGCACTAGAACGAGACAAGGTAACTTGACGCTTTGCAGACCATGATAAAAGATTATCACCAAGAAACACACAATACCCGGATGTGGACCGACGGGTAACAGGGCAACCAGCCCAATCAACATCAGTATATGCAGTAAGCTGAGTGGTAGACTAGACATGAAGCTGGAGACCATAGTCAAGAGTACCACGAACATAACGTAGAATGCGCTTCAAAGCAGTAAAGTGTGGATCACGATGGTCATGCACATAAAGACAGACCTGCTGAACAGCTTAAGATAAATCCGGTCGTGTAAAAGTAAGATATTAAAGCGCACCAGCAAGGCTGCGATATAAAGTAGGGTCACCATCCGAACCAAGCTTAAATTCAGTATCGACAAGGGTCTTGCACGGGTTACAATTCTGCATATGAGCTCGCTCAAGAATTTCTTCTGCAAATTTCGACTAAGACAAAAACATGCCTGACGTCGATCGTTGAGCAGAAATACCAAGAAAATAATTGAGTGAACGAAGATCCGTCATAGCGAACTCACTGTGGAGGGAAGCAATGATCCACTGTAAAAATGCTGAAGACGATGCTGTAAGAATAATATCATCCACATAAAGCAGCAAATAAGCAATGTCAGATCCTCGACGAAAGACAAATAAAAAGGAGTCAGTCTTACTATGCTGAAAACCGACTTGTGTAGCATAACTAGCAAAGCACTGAAACCAAGCACGCGGGGCTTGCTTAAGCCCATACAAAGACCGTTGCAGATGATAAACATAATCAGGTTTGTTAGGATCAACAAACCCAGGAGGTTGATGCATATAAACAGTCTCAAATAAGTGACCATGAATAAAAGCATTCTTTACATCAAGCTAATGAATGGGCCAGTCACGAAAAACTGCAAGACTCAAAACAGTACGAATGGTAGCCGGTTTAACCACCAGACTAAATGTCTCATCACAATCAATGCCTTGTTGTTGACTGCGTCCGTTTGCAACAAGACGGGCCTTATACCTGCTTAATGAGCTATCTGCACTAAATTTATGTTTGAAAAGCCACATAGAACGAACCACATTAACGTTGGTTGGACGGGGTACAAGAACCCACGTTCCGTTAGTAATTAAAGCATTATATTCATCTTTATAGCTTTTTTCCAGTTAGGGTCATGAAAAGCATGAACATGAGAGCGAGGAAGCGGTGAAGTAGTGGTAACATGACAATTCATACGTTCAAGCGGTTTAAAAATGGCAGCTTTAGCGCAAGTGACCATGGGATGGGTAGACATGGTTTGTGATGAATTATTTATGGGAATTGGAGTATGGCTATCATGTGATTGTGTTTGGGCCGAAGTTGGGATTGATGTTGAGCTATGAGATGGATGGGTATCGGGTTGTGGTAGGATTGGTGTTGAGCTATGAGATGGAGGGGTATCTGGTTGTGGTGGGCTGGTTAGAGGGGTTGTAGGATGGGGCGTAATTAGGTTGTTTGGTTCATCTATGTGTTGGACAAATGGTTCAGTGGTGGGAACATTGGTTGTAGTTTGTATAAGTGATAAAAGGAAATCATATGTTGGTTTATTAGAAGACGTAACATTTTCAAACAGAAAAACGTCTTCATCAAACCGCACATGTCTCAAAATAATAATTTTATTGGACGCTAAATCGAGACACCGATAACCACGATGATTGGCGTGGTAATCAAGAAAGATGCAAGGTGTGGAATGTGGTTCTAGTTTATGTGAAACATCAACGTCAGGATAGTAAAGACATCCAAAGACACGCAAATGTTCATATGTGGGGGTTTGGTTATTGGTTTCTAGTGAATGGTATTTCATTATTAATGGCGGGGTTAGATTAGTAGCGTAATATATTTTTAAAAACGTGAGCAGCCATATTAAGAGCTTCCACCAGTAAGACGGAGGGTATGTGAGCTTGAAAGAGTAATGTCACGGATAAGGTTATTAATGGTGCGAAGCCTATTACGATCGGATTTGGCATTTTGTTGCGAAGTACTAGGGCAAGAAAAAACCGAAATTGTATGCCATTTTGGCAGGAGAAAAGGCATGGAAAACAGGAGTGTTGTCAATATTCACCACCATGGATCACACTGAAAAGCCTGATGTCCGACATTAAATTGTTTATTGGTCATAAGCACGAAATTGCAAACAAAATTATCAAACAAATCAGATTTTTTGTTGTTGCAAAGGGTAGACCCAACAAATGTGCGAAATAAAATGATCTAAGAATATAGCATAATATTTAATTTCACTTTCACTATAATTGGTGATGTCACATATATTACGTTGTGAATGATTTCAAACAAAGAATCAACAGAAGACTAGGAAATTATTAAAAAAGTAAGTCCTTAAGCATGTTTACCTAATTGACATGCATGACACAAAGCAGACAACTTTGATTTACGACATGAAATTAGATTTTTCGACTCTAAACGACGAAGCACGATTTCGTGAAACATATTATATATTTAATAAATATACACGACATATATATATATAATACATAATAAACGTATCTTATATGTATACGTATGTGCCTCGATAGGCTCACGTATTTTATAGCCGTATAAATTTACTACATGACGAGCACATACCGACAAATGCATCAATATAAGAAGCAAAAAGCAAGGATCAGATGGAAAAGAATTACATTACTAAAGTCCACGAAACTGCATTCAAGGCAAGTTATTTTGTCTAGCGGAGCAACGTGGCAAGCCGAGCTTAGGACACCAGAAAGTTATAGGAAGGCCCGTACGAAATTGTGAAAGTATTAGGACAAGGGGCCTACAAGGTAACTTGGACAAATAAAAACACACATTAAATTTTGTAAGGTAGGATACAAAAGATGCCTTGATCATTGGCTAATAGTATTAAATAACGTAAACCCCGTAGGTTATAATGCTTAATGAGACATAATATATAGGGGTTACATGACCTAGAAACCCTAATGGACCCGAACCCTTAGACGGGCTTAGGCCTTATAATCTATTGCATAATACTCCCCCGCAATTCGAGCAACGAAATCGTAAAAGCTCGAATTGAAGTGTAGACTAATTACTATAAAAGATAGATATCTTGATAAAAAATAAAGACTTTGATAGGTAACTATTTGCGTAATCCAAAAAATAATGATTTTGTTTCTTTTCGAAGACTGTCTATACTTATTACGGTGGGTGACAGAGCGTTCGATCGGTGGAGGCTACGATTGTGATATGATTTACTTTGTAATTAAATTATGAATCCACGACCACTAACGGCATCAGCTAACTCTAAGCGGTTTGAAAGTTATAAGCAAAACAATGAGCGATTTTTGTTTTCTGAATACGGTTGCTTTTTCTAACGCATGATGATGCGTCCCTATGGCTATGATTGCGATTCTGGTATGCACTTCTTTAGAATTTAATTACGAAGCCGTGGCCGCTGACCTCTTCAATTAACTCTTTACGGTTTAGGAGTTATGGCTGAAACAGTGGGTTGTAGTTTTTGTTGTTGTTTTTTTACGGATAACTGTGATGTCTAGGGTTTGACGGGGTGTGTTGAGGCGGCCGCTCAAGGTTGTCGACCAGGTCTGAGGATCAACTTAGAGCTCCGATACCATGTTATATAACGTAAACCCGGTAGGTTATAATATTTATTGAGACATAATATATAGAGGTTACATAACCTAAAAACCCTAATGAACACGAACCCTCATATGGGCTTGATCCTTATAATCTATTGCATAATAAATAGATCTGTATGCAAATTAAATAACAAAATAAACATTACAAGGAGGTTCATGAATAAGTCTACCTTATGATTCTACTGCAGCGTATGAACGACTTACAACATCCGAGTTTGATCTACTAACTATACAAAAATACTTATAATTCAAGCAACAATGACACGACCTACACCATAACTTAATATACTAACCACATAAAAATGAAAGTGATGGATGCATTCTCTCAAGTATTGAATTGTTTTGTTTTAACTTGTTGAGATATATTACTGCATTGTGCAGTCTCATGGTTTATATAAGTGCATAGGCTAATCCTGCATTTTATTCTAACTTTAGTTAGTGAGGATGGGTATAGATATTTTTTAACTTTAGTTGATGATTTTAGCAGAGCTGTTTGGGTTTACTTGCTTAAGTCTAAAACTGATGTTGGGGATTATATTGAAAGTTTTATAAAGCTTATTTTTACTCAGTTTAGAAAAAAGGTTAAAATTATAAGATTTGGCAATGGAACTGAATTTGTTAATAGTCAACTGTCTGGTTTGTTTTTTGAATTGGGTATTATTCATTAAAATTCTTGTGCTTATACTCCTTAGCAAAATAGAATTACTGAGAGAAAACATAGACACCTCTTAAATATTGCTAGGAGTCTTATGTTTTATGGGGGATCCCTCTGTATATGTGGCATGAATGTGTTTTAACTGATGTGTATTTGATTAACAGATTACCTTCCTCATTACTGTCTGGTGTTTCCACTTATTTTTTAGTATATGGTAAGGATCCAAGTCTCTCTCACATCAGGTCTTTTGGGTGTCTTTGTTATTTTACAATTTTGAATAATAATGATAAATTTATTGCTAGGTCTGAAAGGTGTGTCTTAATTGGTTTTTCTAGTATTAAAAAGGCTTATAAAGTGTTTGGTCTTGATAACAAGACTGTTTTTTACTCTAGAGATGTAAAATTCTATGAAAACATATTTCCTTTTAAAATGAAGTCAATCAAATATGCAAATGAGTTTGATGTTTTAAATGAGTCTAAGGTAAACAGTTTGAATTTTTTTGATACCCAAAGTCCTGAAAGACCCTATGATGAAGAGGGGGGACACTCCTAATGAGGAGGGTAATAGGAGGGTAGCTTCTGATGACTGTGATATCACAGTTGAGGATGAAGCTGCAACTATTACAACCCAAATATGGGAAAATGTCACCTTTGGGGGCAATGTTCATGACAATCAAAATGGTGATGGTCCTACAAATTTTTTGGAAGCATCTCTAGTTCTGAGGAGGTCTAGTAGACAGAGAAATCTGCCTTCTAAGTTGAATAATTTTGTTGTTGGCAGTAGTGTTAGATATGGTCTTGAAAAATATGTTTGTTATTCCAAGTTATTTGGTGCTAATTTTTGTTTTTCTACCACTTTAAATAAATCTTGTGAGCCTAAGTCTTATCTGGAAGCCTCTCAAAATCCAAGTTGGTTGAGGCTATGAATCTTAAAATGGAGGCTGTACATAGAAATAATACTTATGTTCTTGTTGATCTTCCTCCTAGAAGAAAAGCTATAGGGTGTAAATGGATTTGGAAAATCAAATATAAATCCTCCAGAGAGGTTGATAGGTATAAGGCTAGACTTGTGGCTAATGGCTATAGTCAAAGAGAAGACATTGATTATGATGAGACTTTTAGTCCTGTTGTTAAAATGGTCATCATTAGATGCTTAATTGCTTTGTCTGTTCAAAATAACTGGCCTTTATATCAACTTGATGTTAATAATGCTTTTCTGTATGGGGATTTAAATAAAGATGTATATATGAAATTACCCCTGGTTACTATGATAAAAATGAAACTAAAGTGTGCAAGCTTGTTAAGTCTTTATATGGGATAAAGCAGGCTCCCAGACAATGGAATGAGAAATTAACTACTGCTTTATTTGAAAATGGGTTTGTCCAAAGTAAAAATGACTATTCTTTGTATATGAAATGTAAGAATGGTGTCTTTATTGCTATTCTTGTGTATGTGGATGATATTGTGATTACTGGGAACAATGAACATGAAATTGATAAATTCAAAAGGTTTTTGAGTTCTAAGTTTATGATAAAGGATATTGGTTTACTCATGGGATGTGTTTATCTCAAAGGAAGTATTGCCTTGAGTTGTTGTGTGAGTATGGTTTGTTTGCATGCAAACCTGCTGCTACTCCATTGTAGCAGAATGTTATGCTTAATCATGTTGAAACTAATAATGATAAGTTTTTGTCTAATATGTCTAAATATCAAAAAATTGTTGGCAAACTTATATATCTGGCTATTACTAGGCCTGATATATCCTATGATGTGCACTTCTTAAGTCAACATATGCATACTCCTCTTCAATCTCACTTTACTGTTGCTTTAAGAGTGCTTAGATACCTTAAGAATGCTCCTGGTACTGGTGTTCAGTTCTATAAGGGTAAAAACCTTAGTCTGCATGAATACTCTGATGCTGATTGGGCTAAATGCCCTAAGACTAGAAAATCAATTTTTGGATTTTGCTTATATTTGTGTAATAATCTGGTTTCTTGGAAAAGCAAGAAGCAAGCAACTATTTCTAGGTCTTCTGCTGAGTCTGAGTATAGATGCTTAACATCTACTACTTGTGAGCTTATCTGGGTAGTAAAAATTCTAAAAGACTTAGAAGTGAACGGTTTGCTTCCTACTTATCTTTACTGTGATAGCAGTTCTGCTATTCAAATTGCTACTAATCCAGTTTTTCATGAGAAAACTAAGCATTTGAGATTGATCTTCATCTGGTTAGAGACAAAGTTTCATCTGGTGTTATTAAGATTATAAAAGTTGCTTCTGCAAATAATGTTGCTTATATTTTAACAAATGGGTTGAGCATTGCTCAACACATTGAGTTTTGTAAAAAAATTGGCCTGGTGGATATGTTTAAACCATGAGTCTACGAGGGGGTGTTGAGATATATTATTGCATTATGCAGTCTCATGGTTTATATAAGTGCATGGGCTAATTCTACACTTTATTCTAACAATTTGGTGTTTTGTTTATGTTTTGTTTGTATTTAGCAGGCATTCATTTCTTCATGGGCTGAAGTGAAAGTTTGGAGGCTATATGTCCTCCTCATTCCCAGCTCTAGGGTTTCATTCTTTTAGTCTTGTCTCTCTCTAAAATTTGTCTCATCTCTCTCTCTCTCACTCTCTCTTGTTTATAACAATATTATGTTATCAAGATCATCTTCTCACTCTCTCTTGTTTCTTATAAAACTATATTATGTTTATCAAGATCCTCTTGATCTTAAGCAGTATAGGTAATTATAGTAGTAAGTATAAGTGAGATAGTGTAGTATAAGTTTAGTTATAGTATTAGGAGTATTTTTTTTGAGGTCTCATATTGAGATGTGTTTGTTTAGGATTTATTAATGTTTTCTTAACTTAGTACCGAACAGTACAAATAGTTAGTACTGACTAGGTTATTAATTATAGTACCGGACAGTACAACAGTATTAAGTACTGTTAGTTAGTTTAGTACCGTTAGTTAGTAAGAAGATAGAAGATATAGAATAGATAGTACCGTTTTTTTTTTGAGAGAAGATATTTTTAAAAGATATTTTTGAGATATTTATGAGATATTTGTCAGAAAGATATGTAAGCCTTTTAGGGTTATCCTTATGATATAAAAGGAACCCCGGGCATAGTTAGTAAAAAGAGTGATATACAAGATCATACAGAATATACAATATCATAGTTAGCAATCTGTAATCCTCAAGAACACTTTAATAAAGTTGTTATTCAGTTGTTCATTGTTCTTCTTAGTACCTGTGTTAAGATTCCGCATTAACACATAGTATTCATAGTCATTGTTTCTACATAGTCGTGTGTATTTATACATCTTGGCTATCATCCTTTATAGGCTGCAAAGATCCATCCAGTTATACTAGGACCTTCAAGTGGTATCAGAGCCATTGAGAAACTCTGAATAAGAAGAACAGATAAAACCAGTTATACATCTCCAACCAACAGATCTAAACATGTCTGGAACACAAGGTGAAAATCCACCACCACCACCTCCACAAGAGACACAACAAACACCAACACAACAAACTCCTCAAACAGTCTCAACCATCAAACTGCCTATTCTCAAAAAGGGAGAATATGATATATGGGCTATGAAGATAGAACACTATCTAGCTCATACAGACTATCCAATTTGGGAGGTAATCCAAAATGGAAATGGTCCTGTGTCAGTCACAACTGATACATCAGGACAAATTAAAATTTTGCCTCCTAAAACAGGAGAAGAAGTAGTGGCCAGAGAAAGAGAAAGAAAAGCTAGGACCACCTTGCTAATGGCCATACCAGAAGATCATCTAGCTAAATTCCATAAGATGACTGATGCAAAAGAAATGTGGAATGCCATCAAATCCAGATTTGGTGGAAATGATGAATCCAAAAAGATGCAGAAGTACATCTTGAAGCAACAGTTTGAAGGATTCACTGTATCCAACACAGATGGGATTCACAAAGGCTATGAGAGATTCCAAAGTCTTCTCAGTCAGCTAGAGATTCATGGAGCAGGTGTATCTACTGAAGATGCAAATCAGAAATTTCTAAGATCTCTACCTTCTGCTTGGTTACAAGTTTCCTTAATTATGAGGAACAAACCAGGAATGGACAGTCTCAGTTTTGATGACTTGTACAACAATCTAAGAGTCTTTGAAAATGATGTAAAAGGCTCTACTGCATCATCTTCCAACTTGCAAAATGTAGCATTTGTTTCTGAAAACACCAGCAGTACTAATGATGTTAGTACCGCTTATGGTGTTTCCAATACTTCTGGTCATAATTCAAAGCATGAACAAACATCATCATATTCCTTGCTTGCAAGTCAATCAAGTTGTCCTCAACTGGATCATGAGGACTTAGACCAGGTTGATGAATATGACCTTGAAGAAATGGACTTAAAATGGCAAGTGGCAATGATCTCCATGAGAATAAAGAAGTTCTACAAGAAGACTGGTAGAAAGCTACAGTTTGATGCAAAAGAACCTGTTGGTTTTGATAAAACCAAAGTGGAATGCTTCAACTGCCACAAAACAGGGCATTTTGCAAGAGAGTGTAGAATAAAAGAAGAAAACAGGAGGAGAGATGGATGGAGTCCTGGAAATAAAGATAGGAGCAGAACTGGAAAGAAAGAAGAGTCTAAAGCATTGGTGATCACTTGGATGAAGAAAGAGCTCAAAGTGAAGGGAGGACAAGAGATTTGATGGATGAAGACAAGGAGTTGGATGAAGAAAGACTTAGTCCTAAAGATGGAGTTAGTACTGACAAAGAAAAAGTTAGTACCGACTTTGAAAAAGTTAGTACTGACAGACCAAAAGTTAGTACTGACGGTTCCAAAGTTAGTACTGATAATCAAGTTGAAGGTACTGAAGAGAAAGATGAAAGTACTGCTGGGCAAATAGATAGTACTGAAGATCAAACCAAAGAAGAAATTCCTACTGAAGCTTCTCATACATCCACTCAATCACCCACATCTATGATATTTGGTGATGATGAAACAATAGCTACACTTCTCCTCAATATGAGTAAAGCCAAAGCTGCTTCTAAAGAAAAAGAGAAAGGTGTAGAGTTGAAGGATGTTGAAGAAATTGATAGACCAAGGCCTACTTCTACAAGATTACTTCTCACTTTAAAACCTCTTCCAAAGATTGATCCTAAAGATAAAGGGAAGAAGAAGATTGAAGAGGAGGATGAATCTGAAAGTGAAGATGATGATATTCCTCAGGCTGTGAAGAAATTCAAACAGCTTGAAAGTGATGAAGTAATGGCTAGGCAAATTCAAGAAGAATAAGAAGCTGAAGAGGAGAGAAATAGAATTGCTAAAGAAGAAGCAACAAATGAAGCTCTCATTAAAAACTTTGATGATATCAAGGCAAGAATTAAGGCAGACATAATTCTTGCTGAGAAGCTTCAAGAGCAAGAAAGAGAGCAGTTTACAATAGAAGAAAGAGCTAAGTTCCTTCATGATACAATTGCTGCTCAAAGAAAGTTTCTTGCTCAACAAAGATCAGAGACCATCAGAAAAAGACCTCCAACTAAGAATCAATTAAGAAATCAGATGATGACCTACTTAAAGCATGTGGGGAACTTCAAACATTCTGAGTTGAAGAGTAAAAAGTTTGAAGACATACAAGCAATGTATTAAAAGATAAAAAGGTCAGATGAAGATTTCATTGCCATTGGGTCTGTTAAAGATGATAGACTAATCAAAAGAATGAATAAGAAAGATTCCTCCAAAGGAGAAGAGATCAAGCAGGAATCTAAAGATGAAGTCAAGAAAAAGAAGATTCAAACAAGATACTTCTCAAGATGACCCATCTGACATTGAAAAAGAGAATGATGAGCTGAGATTGTGCTTGACAATAGCTCTAGATGAGGACAAGGAAGTAGACTATGAAATTCTTGACAAGAAGTATCCAATCATTGAATGGAAGATTGAGAATCTTGGCTTTAAACCACAATTTGATGAATCAAAAAGATTAGA